>JANHAO010003880.1:0-25515 GCA_026873985.1 Saraca asoca | reverse complement strand
AAAGAAAGAAAGAAAAGATGAAGAAGAAAGAAGAAAACTATGATAAAAGTAAACTAGGATTGTTGTAAGAACTCAAAACAAATAAAGAATCCTAAATTAAACTCAAGGAACTCTCAAGAAGATCAAGAAACTCATTTTTTAAATAATCCTAATTGAAGAGAACTAATGAATGATTAGGTATGACTTCAGGCTGCTTAGGATCAGCTATTTATAACAATTTTTGAGCTTGAAACATGGCTATGTTTCAGGACACGGGCTGATCGTGTTTCAAGTTAGATGACTTCTAGAAGATTTGTTGATCTTGCACCGAACACGGTCGTGCTTTAGGACACGGTCAGGCCGTGTTCGGTGCTGGCTTCATGATTCTCTTTAGCTTCAATGCATAATTGTCTTAGACTTTTTGTATCTTTTTCCTTAGCTTCTTCTTGATTCAAGTGTGCTCCAAAGTTTAGCTTTTCATTCTTCTTTTAAAGACTCTTTTGCTAACCTGAAAAGACAAATGCAGACTACAGCAGTACCAAGAACAAACTAACTAAACTAAAATAAAAAGTACAACAAAAATCACAAATTAATAATCAATCAAGAGGTGATAATCAACATATTTATAGACATTTTACTCATTTATCAACCCTAAGTTGGAGGATTTGGTTTGCGAGGTGCAAACCCTTAGGCAGAAGCCAGAAGCTTGCTAAGGCTGACCGTAAGATAAGCATATGCCAGCTTGTAGATCTAGCAGATAGGGGCCCACCCGCAGAAAGTAACCTGCAAAAGCTGAATTGCAAGAATCTATGTAATCTTGTACATTAAGTGCTTGATGTAATAGAATTACAACTTATAAAATTACAATTGTAACCTCCCAACCTCTATAAATATAGAGGAGATCACTATGAAAGAGAGAGATCTGAACTGATATACCGAAACTCTATAGAGATTTCTCCATATCAATAAACGTTATCGTGGATGTAGGGACTAGTGTTGCCCAGTTTTGGCCGAACCACGTTAAAAACCCTCTATGTATTTGCTGCTCTTCCTCTTCATCTCTTTATCCTTCATTTGCAACAACTAGAAAATAGTTTAAGTCTATAAGAATCCCCTTGGTTGGCTGGATTTTGGCAGAATCAAAATCCACTGTCAACAGAATCCATATCTTTCAATTCACACATACTTAAAAAATGGCACATTTCTTTTCATAATTCAATGCACACAATATATTTTTCTAGGATCACACAAATACATGCATAACCCTTACCCCATGTATTAATTACAAATTAGCACATAAATATCAACATAGTACTCACTAGCCTTCACTGCTAGTACAACTCAACAGGTTTATGCCTTGGCTAGTTAATGGCTCATAACTTACATTCAAGACGTCATTCACCTATTAAGTCAAGTCTCAAGACAAACCCCAAATTTTGGATTGGTGGAGGTTCACGACTCAAATGATTGGAGGTTGATATTATTCTAACTTATTCTAAAGGGTATAATTTCCACTCATGACTTAAACAAACTTAAGCCTTAGCTCTTCAAGATTCAAGTTTCATTACCATTTACAATTTAACTTGATAATATCTCAAATCTCAAGGTTCTATTAGTTTGAAACCTTAGTTCATTAGGATTCGAAACTTAACTAATTTTTATAATGCCACTCAAACAAATCAAATTCAACCAAATTTAGAAATTTAGGGACTTGTATCAATTAAAGTATATAAAAGTTAAATCATTCATTCCATCACATACCTTTCCATCATATTCATTAATCTAATGTAACCAACTTAAATCTTAGAACAAACAAGAGTTACATTTATAGTCCTTTCAACTAAGTACATGTTTCCACAATCATACATTCCAATCAAACACACAATTATACATTCAAACATTTCAATTAAGTACACACTTCTACATTTGGCACAATCTCCTACCCTTCATCAACCAATTTCAATTAGGTTTTTCATAAAATGTTATACAATCTCAAACCACATCCATTCACAATAGGAAAAATTTGAGCAATTTATGATTGGAAGAAAGTAAGTGATTTGCTCACCTTGGCTTACTTTTTTGGTGATCAAATTTCCAAAAGAATGATCAAGTGGCCTAATGATGAATTAAAACTATAATTTTGAGCAACCATCACAAAAATCAATTTCCATAATTTATCCTCACTAAGACGAAGTCTGCCAAGTTAAGCTTAGGCTAAAATTACGGAAAATAGGAACTCATACCTAGGGTTTTAATCAAAACTGATGCAATTTTGCATAATTTTTTTTCCTCAAAAGCCTTCACTAGCAAATTTTCCTAATAGATATTTAAGAAAACTCTAACAATCAACACTTAGGGTTTCCAACCCATCACAAGAATACCAAATTAACTAAATAAATCCATAAATTCTACAACTTAGAAAAGCAATTTAGATAACCCAATCCCCAATTAGGTTGGAAAATTGGTCAATTCAAACTTCGAGCTAGAACATGCACTTTGTTTATGGTGGATGGTTGAATAGGATCGCTCCTCTAGAACTACTACATCATGACTAATGGGCTAAAGTTACAATGTCAATAAGTAACTAAAAAGTTCTAACGATGAGGGACGTCATGTCGTAAGTGACGATGACTATTTGGCTAGTTCCATTTGAAGTTGTCGTCTAGGGAAAAAGCGAAAAGAGCTCGAGCTAAAGTATTTTTAAGAAAAAAAGAATAGTTAAATCGGATTTTATTTTCCTTTAATGAAGTTTTGGTGTCTACGTGCTTATGAAACAAAAAGGGAGTCTTTCTCTTATAATTATTACCTTTTTATTTGTTAAATTGAATTAAGAATGTCAAAAGAAAAATACTACAGTTACATAAATATTTAATAACTATAAAAAGAATATAGAACTTAATTTGATCTTATTAAAATATAAAAAGCAGATATTTTTGTATAAATGCCCGCTATGTAACTAAAATATTTAAAATAGTGGTTTAATTATTCTTCAATTAAATCCAAGATTTAGTTTATTAGAGTACAATAATTATACATAAATTTTAGATTTCAACATTATTAAAATTTAGATATATTTAGCACACGTTAAATAATCAGTAAAATAAAATAAAGTTAACTATTGTAATGTAATCCCATGTAAGCAAAACTCCAATAATATCTAATAAACTTAAGTTACCATTCTTATCTTAAAGTAAATTAGGTGTTTATTTAATAGTTAAAACTAATAATACTTTAAACATTTAAAATGATCATAATTAACGAATAATTTATTTATTGTTCAAAACAACTATTTTGTTTTATTATTTTATTTTTCTCAAGTTGTTATTTTGTTTTAAATTCCTTAAATAACTCGTGTAATTAAAGAAATACTTTAATCTATTAAATAAAATTGGAACAGCATCTAATAAAGTCTAACACTTCAAATTTTTTTACTAAAATAAATTATATTGTCATTAAGAACTCAGAATAATTAACATGCCCAAATAGTTAAATAAAAATCATAAATTCATAACAATTACTAATTAATTGAACAAATCATAACACTCAAAACATATATAACATAAGTTATAACTAATCTAATATAATTTTTATTTATGGAAAACCTTTCAAAACATATTTGTTACAATTCTTATACTTACTAATTTTAAATATCCGTGATTTATAAAAAAAGCCTTTATAACAATTATTCCAAAAAAGCTTCAACATTACAGTAATGCACTAACATTAGAATAACAAAACTTCTATCAATAAATATGAATCAATCAAATACAATCCATTAGCATCTTAATCACTGCACATAGCTGTCATTAGTTTTGCAATCACTACAAGAACACATTAAATTTCTCATGGAATTTCTCATAGTTAGTAAGCTATGGGAAAAGATCATTTGAAATCAAAAGAAAAATTGTAGGTTGTGAAAGGCCCTTACGTTCCCATATTTTTTCTTCTTTTCCATGGCTATAAATCATGGGAAAACAAAAAAATTTCAATCTTCATTAAAAGCTATGCGAAAGAATAAAACGTATCATTTCATTAACTTTTTCATGACTTTTACAGAAGAAAATGCCATGAAAAAACTATTTATATCAGCAAACCTAGGTGCCATAGCCCAATTTTCCTCTTCTTTTTTCTTCCTTCTTCCTCCTTGGCACAGTTGCTATCATTTTCATCATTGTTGGAGCTTTTTCCAGCCAATTTTCTTGAGTTTTCCACTTTCCACTAAAGGTACATGATTTTGAGCGGATTAAATTTCTTTTCTTTTTTTTTTTTTCTAAATCTTGAAATATTAAAGTAGATATCCTGTCTGCATTTAGTGCTAATTGTGTTATTTTTAATGTTGAATCTGGGTGTATTGTAAATATTGGTGAAATTTAAGTCTTTGGATTGAATATTTGTATATCTATGATAGTTATATTATTAGTTGTAAGGAAATTTTTATTTTATGTTATATAATTTATCTTATGCTTTTTGTGTTTTTTATTTGCATTGAATTTGTTTATGTTGTATAGTTTATTTGTGATAGTCATATTGTGTGTGTTGTAAATATTGTTGTATATTTTATCTAAGGTACACAAATAAACTACATTATGAAATATTAAAAGAAAATAATATGTATGTACATATGAGCTAATAAATTAAAAAGAAAATAAATTTAAATAAACTAGGAGTACAAGAATATAGCTTCTAAATTAGATAAATAAGCAATATTAGGAAATATTAGAAGGAAGTAATGTTTATATAAAAATAATCTATATTCGTTGGGAATAAGAAGTTGTTTGGGGAGGTGGCTAAAATTTTCTTCATATAGATTTGGAATAAGATTTTGAGGTAAAAAGGAATATGACATCTTTAAATGATAAGGATGGATCCCACTCCAATCGTAGATTGTGATTAAGTCTCACCCCTATCATTTGAAGATGTCATCTTCCTTTTTACCTTAAAATCTTGCTCCGAACCTAAATGGAAAAAATTTTAACTTCATCATTAAACGAGTTTTTATTCCTCAACTAATAAGAAATTAGTTTTGCATTTATGTTAGGACAACAATAGGACTTGAAATTAATTTTAAGTTAATGTTAGGAAGAAAATAGGATTTGAAATTAGTTTTGAGTTAATGACAAGAAAAAAAATAAGATTTGAAATTAAGTTAAAAAATAATAAGATTTGAAATTAGGTTAGGGAAAAAAATAATATTTGAAATTAATGGTAGGGAAAAAATAATAGGACTTAAAATTGATTTTTATTTTTTTATACCAAAATCAAGACACAATTATGGTACACCTAAGGTGTGAAACCCTTTATGTCTAAATATCTCTATTCATGTTTTGATGATAATTGGTTGATTATTAGAAAATTTTGTTTGTGCAAAGAATGTGCTTTGACTGGATTTTTACCCAGTTGTTCTCTATTTTATAGAATTTTTAAGTTCTGTGCATGCATGTCTATCCTTAAATGATATCTCATTATTTTTGGTTAATTGATCTTAAATAATGACACACTAAATGTTTCGGACTTATGCTTAAATGAATTGATTAAAGCAATTTGAAACTTTCTGATTTAACCTTTTAATATCTGATTTATCCAATGATTGCTTTTTGTTCTCTGTCACTAATCTACAACTTTGATACAACTGTGCTTAACGTTAATATCTAACTAAAATGGAACAACTTGTTTATGCTATGTTATACTATATTTCCATAATATTATATAAGTATTTCCTTTTTGTGTTGCCTTTGGAAAAGTCTATGTTATGCATGTTGCTCTTTGTAGCCTAACACTGGCATATTGTAGAGTTCTGTGTAAATTCTAATCTAGTCAGTTGCTCTTTTCCATTTGTCTCATCATACTCAACTGGAAAAATCACATTGAACATGAGGACATTATGAAAGAGCAACCAAGCTGAGCTGGCCTACTACATAGTGACAGTAACAACTCTGGAAGTTTTCAAAAGTATTTAAAAAAGCAAGCTAAAGCTTTTAAGCTTGACATAGACCTTTCAACTAGAATTTCAAAATTCAAATGAAAGACTAATTAACATAAGCTAGCCAACTGTACATTGATGATGGTAACTCATCATAAATTCAAATTTCAATTGAAAGAGCAAGTTGTTCCAAGATCATTGTATCTGGTCAAGAGTGAGAAGTCTCTAGACATACTAAAAGAGCAAATCCAAGATGCTCTTTGGTGCTTAGCTCATCTATCAAAGGGGAGATAGTCTTCACTTCAAATCATACATGCAAATCTCTTTCCCCTTTTTAAGAAGGCTTCTCTATCTAGATCTAAATTCTCTTAAGTTTTCTTTTAAGTTTTTTACTTACAAATTTACACTTTAAGTATGTGAGAAATATTGTAGTCTCTTTGAGACAAATTCTTTTTTATTCTTCAATTTTGTAAAAGGTTCACTAGTTATGGGTTAAGTGTAAGTGAAACACTTGTAGAAACCTTTTAACTAGGCATTATACCTGAGTGTGAAGTTAGAAAAATTTCAGGTTAAAAGATAGGATTGCTTGAGTCTTGACATAACAAATAGGAAACATTTTAAAGGCTACAAAATGAAAAAGTGTTAATAGATAACCCTCAAGGTTAGTTTTGACCGATTAGTAGATCTAAAGAGACAATTTTCTTTTTGAATCATCGAACCTCTATACATCAGTGCTATCATTCTCTTTCTTTACTCTTTTATTTTTCTGCATTTTAATTTGCTTATATTTATTTGATATTTGCTTGATCTTTCATACAATTATACACTTGCCTTTTTGGGGAAAATTTTTTAAAATATAAACTTGCAATTACTTTTAAACACCAATTCACCCCTAGCATTTGTCCTATCATGAGGGAGTCAATAAGACCCCAAAGGGCATGGTCATGGGGACTATGCCAACTTTATACATGACTCTACCACATCTTTCCCTACCTCCACACATTCCCTTCATTAACTTATTACACCTCCCTTCCACCAACCAATATATTCACCATCCACCTCCACCCCTGCCCCACACATCTACTAGCTTGGTGGCCCCTCCACCTTCATACCTATCCCTAGATCCCACTTCCAGTAGTCAACTGCAGTGTGCTCTTCTATGGTTCAACCTATTGCATCCTTTCAACAACAAACTCCTTACTCTTTGGTTGAGGAGGAGGACACTAAGCTATAGATTGAGTTAGGGGCTACAAAATGATTCTAAATATTTTTTTTTTACTTATTGTACTTTATTTATTACAATGAATCATATACTCTTTTTATATTTTAATAGGTTTATTAACTTTACATCCATCGTGTAGACTGTACCGCCTATTATGGAGAGTAAATTTGATAATACATGATCCAACTAGAAGGAGGTGGACCCCGACACAATAAGTTTGCGGTGGAAAATATTTAAGATAAAAGTCATGTATTTCTATTGTACTTTGAACATTGATTTTCTATTTGAAGATTATGGAAAATACTAATTTTAATTGTTTTGCCATATGAATATAATATAAGTGGGATCCCCGCAATGAAGTTGTCATCAAGAGGAACTTTGAGTCAAAGGCAGTGGAGTGACTCTGGGATATGATGAGGGAGACCTAGGAGAAAACTTAAAAACCTTAATGGATCATTGAGGAAGCCTAGGGGAGGCTCACCTAAACTTGAGAAGCTTAGGACTACAAAAATGTCTTTGAGTGGAACAAGAAGAGCCAAGCCTCCACTAGTGGACAGGGACTCGCCTATCATAATGGCAATTCCATCCCTATCACTAAGCATATAAGGCACTGGGTAAATATTCATTGTCATTCAATTTTTCCAATACTAAACTTTCTTTTTAATTTGATTCATATTTAATAGTAATGCTTTGAAATATAAGAAAAGATACTAAGGAGGCTGTCCAGCATCTTAAGGTGTTCAAGCACACCCACCACAAAAAGAAGAATAACACATGGGTGGATGAGTGATCAGAAAGAACTTATGTAAGTGTCCTTGAATTTGTTCATATTTTTTTAAGTTAACAAATTACTATGAAATTTATAACTTCTTTAACTTTTGTTTTTGCAAGCTATAAAAGGATATAAAGATTTTGTCCACTTAGCCTTCTATAGCTAACACTTTTGATGCCTCACAACTCACTCTAAAAGGTTAAGGAGTTAACCTGCCTTTAGACAGTTAATGGGTCAAACCGGGGTAACATCTCTGACATTGGCACAGAGGCGCCCTCCGTTGGCACCTACACTCCTTGTACGATCCTTCCTCCTCTTTTAGGGTTATCAGTAAGGAGAAATTGGAGTATCAGATTACAACTTTGAACGAAGAGATGATTCTTTGAGAAGCAATCATCAAGCAAAAGTTGTTAAATTATAACTAGGAGATTGTGAGTCTTAAGAAGTGGGAGCAAATTGAATAAAAGTTCAAGATCATTTTTTATGCCTTGAACCTACATTTCAACATTCTTGAGGAGCACTTCGAGCACGATGACGAGAAGGAGTAATCAGATGAACATGATCATCAATATTTAGATGATCCTTGATTTTGTATTATTTTTTACTTTATAAATAATTTAAAATTATTATAATTAAATTTATGAAAATACATTTTATTATTTATTTTAGCATTATCATATTTATTTTAATGTGTTACATTGAATTAATTTCTAAAATATTATTAAAAATAAAAAATTATATATATGCAATCTCTCACGGTTTATATCACGAGAAAGCAATTTTTTTTTACAAAAAAAAATATTTTCCTACTACAAATAAACCATGGAAATCTTCTTTTTTTTTTTTTTTACCTTTTGTATGATTTATGCTGTGTGAAACATAAAAAAAAAAAAAAGAATTTGTAACCTTACAAATTATTTTTCCTATGGTATTTTATAATTATTTTTTTCATGATAATATACAATTTTTCCATTGTATTAGGTCGCAGAAAATTGACTAATTTCTTGCAGCGAATATGCACCTTGGAATTTTTGTCAACTGATCAATCCCAAAATATTGCCTTGGTTTAAATGAAAGAAAAATAAATGAAGGGATTGGGACTAAATGGATTCATTAGTAACAGGGCATATTTTATTGTTACTTACTAGCTAAAGGTAAAAATTAGGCAAACTCAAATAATTACATTAATTGTCAAAAATAAGATTCTATGACTTCAAGCTCCTCATGTCCCTTACAGATAAATCACTGATATCTAGCCTAATAATCGGGTGATAATCATTACAATAGTCTCTTATTTTATTTATGGATAATGCTAAATCACCTATGCATTGCACTGAATTGTGACCCGATGAGTCGTATATTAATTTAATAAGTTGTTTACCACCCTTCCCATAATTGCATATTAGCATCTCTTTCTGTATGCATGCCGAAAGAAATGACTCTAGTACAAAACACCAAGTCCCTTGTTATCGGCAAATTTCACGTAATATAAATTTACCTAATATTAAACTTTAAAAAATAATAATTTAGTATTTGGAGTTTGGAATTTGAAATTTAGAGTTCATTAAGGTTTGTTATTTTTAATTTATCAATGTCTTAAATTTAAATACCTTTGTTAGTGGTCTTAAGAAATTAAATAATCTAGAAATATTATTGTAAATTCTCAAAAGAGTCTTTGATAATAAGCACGGATAGATATATGTATTGAATTTGATGAAAATGGATATTAGAACTCAAAAGTCTACTAATTCATATATAAATACAGGTAAGTTATTTTTTCATAGAGACGGATATGAGAATTTTAGGCTCCTACTCATATCCTTCCTATTACTATTCTTTTTGATTTTATGATTGAAACTTTAGTTTTAAAATGTTATATTCACACGTTGACACAGTACCGAGTATCAACTCTTTGACAAGTTTTTCCATTTTACTTTTCATGACATATTGCTATGTTCCATAAAAAGAAAGAGAGAAGCTAGCGGTGATTTTAGAGTAGAGGTTTTTGGGAAATTTTGATTGTTTGTGACCATTTTCATTCTATAAAGAAACATGTTCAAGAAGGCTAAAATGGAAGGAAAGTAAAGGAAATAATAATTAAGAATTTCGGGTGGTTTGGTTAAAAGAGAGGACTGAGCTAGTTCGTTGCCTGTAAGTCACGTATTCAGACGGGCTGTCAACACTTCGTATAACTGTGATCCTGTACTGACAACCCCCAACTGCCGTCACCCTCCCCCAAGGTGGCAGCAGCCGTTATTACCATCAAAACTAACGTGGCAGCGGTCTTTATTAATCCCATTATTAACGTCTACTTCTACCATCTTTATTATCAATCATTATTATTATCACATCATCTTCACCATTTTCATTCAATTCCTTAAACATTATTAGTATTATCACTATATATTATCACTATTTCCTTCTCATTATTATCAGTTTTATTTATCATTCATCATCAACATCTTTTACTTCACTGCTATAATTATTATATAAAAATAATTTTATTTAAATTAAATTATAAATATTATATATTATCTTATATTATGAAATAAAAAATATATAACACATAATTTATATATTATAAAATAATACATTAAAATAGTATGATATATATATATATATATATACACACACATGTGCGTCCGGAACTCACGCGCGTGCGTGGACTGAGGTGACATTATTGCCCGCTATGCAGGAATCTTTTATTTGTTTAAGAAACTCGGGAATAGAAACCTCACACGCATTATGTCAATGTTATGTTCTAACATATGATACTGTTGCTTCTTTAAAATAAGTAAAACCAATAATCTAAATAACATCGTGTGTAATCAGAAGTAAAAACAAAGGAGAATATAAGTTATTAGAAAATTATTATTTTGATTTTATTTTATACTTCCTTTTCTCTTTTATTTTATTCCTTTTTTTTAATAATATAAGTGATTAAGTCACTAAACTCACACAAAAATTAGAGTCAAATAAAAAAAGTCACAATTGTTAACAAAAAAATATCACTTGTCATTTAAATTATAGAGTCTTGACAGCTTTTAAACAAAACTTTATCTTTAATTCGAAATTATATAAGTTCAAAAAATTATTCCACCTTCAGTTGATATCATATTCCTTCGAGAAAAAGTGATCTACCATGTATCTCATTTTACAAAATAAGATATATAATCAAGATTTTCAAACTCGTGATTCTCTCCAGAGCACAGAAGAGGTTTAAAATCATTAATAGTAGAAGTATTTTACATACCTTCCATAAATTTTTTTATAGGAAGAAACATAACTCTTCAATATATGTACATTTGCATATATAATTTTTTTAAAAAAAAAAAAAACACGCATGCTTTTAAAATAAAAATAATAATAAGTCAACAGGCAGTAAATGATGTCTTAAAGTAGCCTTCTTAACTTCAATTTTTAACTGATAATTTATGAGTAAATAAAAATCTATAAATGATGACTTTTATATAAAATATAAATAAAATCAATTATGATAATAGTATGAGGAAAAATACTCCAATCTCCCCTAAAGTTTGTGAAAATATCTAGACCTTTCCTCTAATTTCAAAATATACACAAATCCCATTTTAAATGATGAATTTTGTTACACTTTTCTGCAATTAAGGATTTTTCAATAAACATGATGTCTTTTATTTGTGTCTAATCAAAAAGCCTTTTTGACCAAAAAAGTCAACTTTACCCCTATTATCATTATATAACTGCAAAACTTCATTTTTAGTACCCATTTCTATGTTTTTGCAATAAAAAAACTCCTTAATCATTTTTTTTACCATATCTTTAAGTATTAACAATGACTTTAAAACCAAAATTCTACATAACAAAAAAAAAAATCATATAAAAAAATTAAGCTCATGTCTTAAAATAAATCTCCAAAAAAACATGTTTCATATGTAAGAAATGAATTAAAAAAAGAAGAGTACTCATATAAAATTTTCAAATATTCTTACTCACACTTAACAAATAAATAAATAATTTATACATTTAACATATAAGTTAAAAAAATCACAAGCAAATATAAAAATTTATGCGTTAAACCAAAAATACTCAAATATGATAAATAAAACACAATAAAGAAGAAACAACACGTTGGGAAATTATAATCTCACTCTTAATTGTAACCTTTGATTTCCTTCAATCAAAAATGATTTCTTTTTTAAATTTTGGTGCTTGTGAAAAAAGAGAGAAAGAAAAGGAAAAAAAATGAAGGTGTAGAGTTTTTGCATTAGTTGTGAAGTAAGCTTCATAGAAGTGTCAAAACAAGTTAAGTTTAATAGGTTGGCTTATGACTAATATAATTTTGTCTAGATTGAAACTAAGACTGATACGAATAATGATAACAATGACCCAATCTAAAAAGAGATTGGCCTAAAATAATATAATCCGATAGGATCCTAATAAGTATTGACTCATCGTGTTAATGGATTAGCCTAATTCTGTTAGACTAATGGATTAGTCCATTAACCTATTAATATATAATAAATAATATACGATTGATTAATTAGTATGTATATATTAAAATTATATTGAATATTAAAATAATATTAAATAAATTTTAATATTTAATGAGTTTATATATTTAATGTTGTGAACATATATTATACAAATTTATTAGAATAAATAATTACATTTAGTTTTAATAAAATTAAAAGAAAATTCAATAAATAAAGTTGTGTCAAAAATGATTATTATTATAAAATTTAAGAACTAGTATAATATTATATAAAATATTATAAATAAATAATATAAAGTAATAATATATTAATAAATAAATAAATAATAAAAATAACAATATAAAAAAATTGTTTGAGTGAGATATTTAAAATAAAAAATATAAATAACAATGCAAGTTTGTAAGTGATACTAATAATAAAAACATAAATTTATTATTAATAATAATAACAACAATATTATTATTATTCAATAAATTAGTATTATAAAATTAATATTTAAAATGTAATAGGTTGTTTAATCTGTCTGAGATTGTATAGTAAATGTCAACCTGAAATTAGGACTAGTACAATAGCAATCTGACATAGAATTGGTCCAATGTATAATTTTTATCCGTTTGGCTAATCCTGTAAGGTTGAGTTAGCCTATTTTGACAAGTTAATATTAGAGATAAATCATAAATTTAGATAAGTTAATAAATTTTTGAATTTTATTAAAACTCTACTTCTTATATAAACTTTATATAAATTAAATTTTTCAATGAATTTAATAATCTTATTTATCAATTGTATTATATGTATTCTCTCCAAACTCCAACCGCTCTCTACTTCTTCTCCTCCCCAAAACTTCATAAAATATTGCTCTATTTTTAAGATACTATAGTAATTAAATATTATATAACTTATAAATTCCACTTTTGTTAAAATATTTTTTTATACTCCTAATGAAATATGTTTAGTTATAATAAAGTATAAGATTTTAAACTAGAAAGAAAATCTTATAATTTTGGTGTATTTCAGTGATCAATATATTCTTTTGTCCAACGTAGTAAATATCAAAACTATAGAAAAAAATGACTTCTTCAATTCCTCCATTCGGCACTGAAAAGCACCTTTGCACTAAAGAGAAGGAAGCAAACCAGCCATCAACCACAGCAGAACCCAATCAGAACCAAACCAGCCAGCAACCATGCGAGAACTAGCCAACGTAGTGGCAGTCGGCTCGCACTGTTGTTGGAGGAGAGTGTGAAGAGAAATTGGATTGACAAAAGTAGGGATTTCAGTTGGATTTTCTGTTCTTTCAATCTGAAAGAAAAAAAAATTGCAACACACATGGAGAAATATCCATCTCAGCTCAGCTTAGTTTTTCATTGTTTCATACAATTTGCAATGATTCAACAACATTCACAAGTTAAGAGGATGGGATCTAGAATCATGTGATTCTACCGGTTAGAGTGTGAGTTTAACAACCACCATCATACCTTAATAAAATAAAAGATTCAACAAAGTTTTAGGCTGATTATCAACTACTAACACAACTCTCCACCCTTGTTTGGGCTTGGGACTTCTGCAGAAGATATGACAATAAAGCACAATCAAGGCTCCATTTTTAAATCAATACTAATTTTTAAAAATCCATCTAAATAAATCTTATATTGCGTTTCATGAGATAAGCATGGCAAGTTTCAAGGCCTAATGATCCCACTTTCAAAAACTTAACATTTAAATTTTTACAACCTAAGTCTTATAGACATCAATAACCGTTATTATGTGGGGCATCAAAATTGCCGCCAAATGGCATAAGAAAGAGACCTTTGGACCTCACTGTGCTGCTGCTGCTGTGCCAGTTTCTATATTATAAGTTTCCAGATTAGCAGTCGCAACAGCTGACACGCTGTACATCTCTGGCGATCGAAACTCATCGCAGTCAGTTGAACCATTTTTGGTGAAAAATGCAATAAGAGTATTCATCATCCTACCCACAGACGACTGGAATTCCTTCTGGCTGTTAGACGGACCAGAACTAGGTAGAAGCTTATGTACAACTGAGCCAACCGTAGCACCCTCAACATATGATCTACAAGCAAGCAGAATATTAAAAGCTCGCTGGCGAAAATGCCCAGCAACCAATTCCTCAAAGTGCTGCAGAACAGGACACAAAATTAGTATTTGTATACTTCTATAGGAATGCCTGCATGGATAAATTTTAAGAATGTGTGCCCATGACCCCAAAAAAATTAGGAATTCTTGGCTACATAAATTGACATATGTATCAATTAACATATCACATTTGGTAGAGTTACAATTCAGCCTATGATTAAGTTAAAATAGTATATGACATGTATCTATGAATTTTTCAAAAAAAAAAACATAGATCTCAGTAACAAACACAAAACATCAGGCTTTATTGATTCAGGTGAACTTTTCATTTCATAAAATTATTTGCCTCTAAATTGTATCCCTGGATCCGACATATACATAATACAGGTGATTACATTAGTGGTCTTGATGATAATATCAGGAATTGATGTACTAATAATAAGTAATGCCAAAAATCAACAAGAGTGAGCAAACAACTAAATAGGTTCGTAAGAATTCATTTACCCTTTTTCAAAAGAATATATGGATGTTAAAGAGAAGATACCAATGAGAACGTAAATACAAGAATCTAAATGCTAGACTAAAAGTGACCAAAAACAAATGCAAACATCAGCATAAGAGAGCTCTCCAATCTCTGCAAACTGTCAACAAGACCATGAGGTGAACTGAACACCACAAATAAGTCAAAAACAAATCTTGTTCATTGATTTTGCATCCTGCTCCTTCAAAGTAACAAGCCTTAAAATTCCAAAAGTTTCCAAAAACAACAAAAAGGAAACCCAAAAGTGAAAAAACATTCAAATTTTTCTTGCAAATTCTTTACTCTATTTTTCCTATATGAATTATTTCTCCAACGCCTACTACTTTTTTTGCACCTATATCTTTTACATTCCTCACAGCACCACGATAGCAGATTCCTCACCAGGTCATTGCCTGTATATTCTACATACTCAAACCATTTTTAACACAAACTAAACATCCTCTAAGTGACCATATTGTAGAATCTCTATTCTATACCCCATCTTCCAGTCAGACCATTGCACCACCAGTTATCTTACTAATCTAATCTTCACTAGACTAATCCTTTCTACAAGTTATCATTCTAAATCCAAGATCAGTTCTTCTGTTTCCTCTATATCAAGGGGCAAATTTACCATTCAAGTTTCAACTTCTGAACTCCTGAGTTATGCGGATATCAAAATGAAGCCAAAAAAAAATCAATTCTAATTTATATAATACTTAAAACCATCGAAACAAGGTTGCTAATGTAGTTATCTGACATAAATATTCTTGTATCAAGGAGAAAAATTTTAATCCTGCCAATCGCTGTACAAGAGAAGAGACCAGCTTGAATCTCCAAAAAATGCATCAATACTGATGTAAGGTGCAAGCATCTAAATCTATTTACATTCAGCATTTAAATCTATTTACATTCAAAAAGCTATCCACACAATACCAGCCCAAATGACCAATGGCAGAAGTATGAATTAATGCTTCAGGCAATTAAAAAATATTACACAACCAAGAACAAGTATGAAGGTTTGAGTCTCCAAAGTGGCCAAATGTAGAAATAAGCTAAAATATAATTATTTTCTATTCAAGACTTATCCTCAAGAAAAACAGTAATTTGTTGAAAGATTGTTCAGTGGAGATACCTTTGGAGGTTTTCGCAGTGTGTACATCATCGTCTTCAAATTCAGAAAAAATGTATTCTCATTGTACTCCTTGGATCTCCTCTCCCCCTCCACGCCCACATATGTTGATATATATCCAGGCTCATTAAAGAAAGGCTTCTCATTCAGAATCAGCGCTTGGATGGAGACCAAAACTTGTAGCATGGTTGACTTGTTTGGAATCCAATTTTCACTGTCCTTACCATGCCAGGTGCCCAAAAGACTAAGGCAGACTTTCCCACATGCATACAGATTTGGATTTAGCCTAAGGCCACCTGAGTGGTAGTGCAGTCTCTGCAGAAGACAAATCCAATATGTATTATACACAAAACATACATTATTATTTTCTTTAAAAATCAACACAAGACATTTTTGAACAAGGGGAGTGGTCATGATACATACAGGTGGCTCTGCAGGGTAGTTTGGCGGAAAGAGACAGTCAAAAAAGAAAAGACCATCATGATAGGGTGTGCCTGGAGGTCCCACTATGGCAGCCCTTAGAAGCTCCATGTTGGTCTCACAAACTCTCACAAAGATTGTTTCTGTAGAAGTTGAGCTTGTGCATTACAGAAATATTCAAAGGATTTGAAAATCAAACCTAATCCCGTAAATGTGGATGTCATATATAACAATAATGGTAAAATGTTATACAGCCAGAAAAGATACTGCTTGATAATTTTCTTTTCTCCCACCCCCCTTTTTTAAAAAGAAAAACGATTTCATGAAATTATATGCTTGTTTTGATTGAAAAGCAAGATATGAGGAGCCCATGAGAAAAATATCACTATATCAGGAATCCAAGGTCAGAATAGCACAACATATAATCTTGTTAACATAAGAGAATGAAGAAAAACATAGGTCTTATTTACCTGGCAGATTTTCCTCCAAAATTTTCCATTCCTCTTGAATTTTTTTGGCCCAATTCTTGGGCCGCTGAAAAAGAAAATGGGAACGAGAGCATGATTCAATTGAAACAAATGAGTGAAAGCATATGTTTAGGGGTGACTTTGAACAAGTTTTCCAATAAATGCTACCTGCTGCTCCGAAGAGGCTGGCTTCTCAAAGTAATGATCTGGATATGAATCAATAGTATCAAATTGTTTGAATTGCCGAAACTTTTGCATGACTGTGTCTTCCACAACTTCTGCTTTGCCCTTGGAACTAGATTCTGTACGGGCTTTGCCCTTGGAACTAGATTCTGTACGGGCAAAAGCAATGTCAGTTTTGCATTCACTTGAAGGAAGGTCCTTCAACCAAGGCAGTGATGCCTCTATCCCAGGAGGTAAATCCACACTGTCAAATTGATCCTGCATACTTGTATAATCATCTCCTTCATACAAGTCATCATCATCATAATAATCAAAGCCATCGTCTGGATCTTCATCCAAATCATCATCATTTATATCATTATCTTCTGGACATGACAAATCGGAATTGAAACCATTAGGATTATTCGAATTCAATGATCCAGATGTGGAGCTCTTGCAGAGATCACCACTTCCAGATGATTCCCCCACACTCGCAGAATTCCCGTGGTTGCTGGTCAACATGTCCTGGCAAAATAAGAAAAAAGAACAAATTCTGAATTTCATATAAAGCCAAAAGTCATGTTAAGCAAAAGAATACATCATCAAGCAAAAAGGTTTGGCTGACCAGATATTTCCATGCCCCACTTATTTCTATTTTTCCCTTGTATTGTTTCTCCTGTTTTGCTAAAAACATATATTCATCTTAGTGTTGCCAGATACGATGGGAAAATGGGAGAAACAATAGTGTATTGGTTCACACATACTATAACAATTATTTTAATCAAAATCAATTAAAGTTGTACATATCTAAAATTTTACATTGATTACTCAATCAGAAAAATTTGTTACTAAACATTAATATCTACTTCTATTCATAACAATTTCTATCTTTTCTTTCCATTTGCTTTACTTTTGTTATTTAGTAGAAGTTTGCTTATGAGTTTTAAAATTTGGATATGGAAACTTAGAACTCAATTCATTTCTAAACTATTTGAATTTATCAATTATTCTACTTTCTTATGTTTTATCATCCAATATTATATTATTGGCGATGGTAGATTATCTCTATTTTTTTTAAGATACTAAGATTATAAATTTTCACACATACATATCAACTCAAATTCATGTACCCAACTTAGCGTACCAACTAACCCTATCCCAAAAATCATAATCTCATTAATATGTATCTTGTAATGTATCCCGAATCATAGCATACAACAAATTAGGACACAATAATTCATCTCTCTCAAGTTTCAACCTTGTTTACATCAGCAAAGTATAATATAAATATTTGCTTAATAAAGTCATCATATAAACATATAAAATTGGCTCAGAAAGTAATTTTTTGCTATAATGAGCTGATTAATTGAAGGTGCAACTCATCCCCCACCCATGAAAGCAAATACGCCCTAGTGGGCAAATAAACAATCAATTTTGTTTCCAAATTGCAATGTTAAATGGAGTAGAGTATACTTAAAGCTAAGAGAACAAAAAAGAGAGAATAAGCAGGCACATTATATTGCAATGTGGCAGAGGCAAGCATCTTTTGCATAGTTCAAAAAGGCATGCCATGAAAATTCAACGCAGCCACTTCATGAAACTTAAAAAGGGGTAAATGACACTTGATAAGAAACAGAGCCACCCTTTCCTTAATTTGTGATAAGTTGAAAACTAATTATTCAGCAACAAGATCATGACCAGTGACACTAATATAGATATTCGTCCAAAACAAAATACACTAAACTGTTCACTTCTGCCTAACCCTAAACTGTCCGGCGACTATTCATGGAATGCCTCGATGGCAAACCTGCCCAGGACACCACTCATCATGACACTTCTTTGCCTAAGCATTGGAAAACAAGACCAGGCAAAACCACAAACAGAAAATTCATTGACATTCTTCCTCAAAACATAGCTCTATCCTTGCAAACCAAGTAGCAATCAAACATATCTGGTCCTTCATCAACCCACGACGTGAAAATTAAACAATCTTTCCTAAATGAGGGGAAAAAACCATCCAAAGAAGAATGAACAAAAATTCAAAAAATCAGTTATCATCAAAATCACATAAAATCCGACCTGAAAAACACATATTCACCAAAATTCAAAAAATTATAGACGACGGTCAAACCAGAAGGGCACAAAAAGGAAAGAAAGAAAGAAAAGATAACCCAAGAAGATTCAAAATTTACCCCAAATGAAACCAATAATGTCAAATTGAAAGAAACCATGAACCGATTAAGCCACAATCAACCCAAAAACACATAAAAAAAAATTCAATCTGTTTTAATAAAAACAAAAAGAAAAGAAAAGAAAAGGTGCATCACCTCTTCTTGTTTGCGTTTCTTCAACAGAGAATTCTGTTGATTCTGAGAAAGGCTATCATCCATCTCAACATCCATGAACAATCAAACCCACCAAAGCAGAAGAGTACAGAGCAAGTCCGGGCTGAATACTCCCGTATATATATATATATATAGAGAGAGAGAGAGAGAGAGACACACACACACACACACACGCGCGCGCGCGCTAAGGGGTTATTAGGCACCTCAGTTTATCTAATTTTTATTTATATTAAATTTACAATAATTTTAGTGCCTTCTACACTCTCAAATAAAGGCACTTTCAGAGTTTTACGAAATAAAAGTCACTAAATAGATAAATAAAAATATTATTATTTTACTATTCTAGCCTCTTATTTGAAATTATTAAAAAATTAAATTTTAATTTATTTAAAAAAATTAAATTCATACATAACTTTATGTAAGAATCTAATTTCAATAAATTGAACCTCATTTTTTTTTGTAATTTCAAATGAAATATAAGAAATATTATATTTTTGTGTGATAATAAGAGACTGACTAGCTGAATTTACCTAATTTTTGTTATGCATATTCTATAAAAGAAATTCTTGAATGAGGGTGAGACCACTTGCGCCTTGACTTGTGAGTCCTAGCTTATGTAGGAAGGCAAGGGGTTATACTATACGCCTTCAGTACAAATGTATACTGCGCTTCGAATTTCTGATTGGATAGCGGAAGCGTCCTTGACAAGAAGTACACGTGGAGGGTTATTGTGGTGAGTGTGTATTGTTTCAATGAGAGTTAGCTCGAGGAGTCTAGTTGTGGTGATGAAGTAGAAGACGGACGTGCAAAAAAACAAATTGGTCTAAAATGTCCTTTTGAATTTTGGATTAACATTGGAGGAGGCTCTTTCAGTCGGCGCGCATTTGGTGATAAAGGCGGAGAAGTGTATGGTGTAGTAATTTTTTTGGAAAAAAAATCCGCCCATTTAAAAATTACTTCCTTATGTAATTTATTATAATATAATTTTTAATTATTTTTAATTAATTTATTTTTATTATTGATAGTTTATGTTTTAATTAATTAAAAATTTTATTTTTAATATTTTTTAATATCACAATATTTTTAATATTATTTTTTATAAAATTAAAATAAAAAAATTCACATATTATTACAAATTTAGTGTATATTTATTAATTCAATATAAATAGATAAAAATAAGTAAATAAATATATATATTATGTCATCAAATATAATTAATTAAATTTTAAATAATTTTATTCTTATTTTAAATATCTTAATTACATTAATATACTTTTGTCTCAAAATATATATAAATTAATTTATTTTATATACTATTTATTGATATTAACATATTTTTTATATTATTTTATATTTATAAGAAAGTTTAAAAATTAATTTTATAAAGTACTTATAATATAATTAGTTAATTTATCAATTTTTAATCAATAATTATTAGTTAATAAAATAATTAACAACTAATTTACGAGGCAATTGCGTGAAACAAATCTATAACTTTAGACATATGACCCAAAGAATGCATTTGAAATTTTCTAAAATAATGTTATCTTTTGTTTTAAAAAATAGAATACAATGCACATTAAAAATTTTGTTTATTGTTATGATTTTTATTGATAAGTCTCTAAGAAAAATACTTTTATTTTTAAATTTTAATAAAATCACATGAATATTTTCTTTAATTTAAAATTCTACATTAAGTTTTTTTCAAAGTCTTTTTTTTCATAAATAAAAGAAATTATATTTATATTTATATTTAATTTTTTCATCAATTAAATTTTAATCGTATAAGATTAGTTAAAATTATCACTAATTTTAAAACATTTAAAATATTATATATTGTTTGATTTAAACTTTATAATTATCTTTTTCTCATTATTTTATTTAAAAAATTCAAAAATAAATTTAAATGTAACATTTTTTTATCTTTTGCATGGACTCTAAATAGTTTTAAACTAGACGGAGATTTACGTAATTCTTTTAAGCCCTACAAGGAATCAGAGTATTTTTCTCCGAGCTTTATTTGAATGTAAATAATTATAAAAGATTAAAGTGAAACAATACACAAAACATACATAAAAGAGGATACCGATCCCCACAATTTAATTAAGGGTGTGAAATTTTGTAAACAAATAGATACAAATTTTTTTTTTTTACATTAATGATGGATTCTAATAAAAAAAAATTGTGAGTTTCACAATAGAATATTGTGTCTTTTTCTCTCAAAAATGGAAACAAATTAACAAATGTAATTAATAATAAAGATCAAAATTTCGATATTAGTAACTTAAAATTCAAATAAAGATCATAATGACAAATTTAATTATTTTCATATATAAATATATAAAAAGAAAAGAACTATGAAAGTAATTAAGGATAATTTACCATATTAGTTATACAACTATAAGCTAATCAATTTACTAGAACTGATTGAAATATTGCATGCCCTTAATAAGAAATGGTAACTATACTAAAGCCAATAATAGCAATAATAATTGACATTGACTAATTTAAAATTATGGTAAGATGAAGAAGGCAAGACTTAGAAACAAGAACATATACGAAAAAAAATTGTACAGAATTTCCAATTAGAACAAGGGATAAAAACCAAGTGAAGGGGTGATGTCACATGTCCATTTGCAAAAATAGTCGTCGCGTTGAAATTAAGTGCGTGTGGCACAAAAAAAATTAATTTTTGGATTGTTGACTTAATCAAGTAAATTTTATTCATATTTTAAAAATATTTAACGCATTAAATTTTTTTTAAAAAAATTATTTTAATGTATAACTTATTAAAATAAAATTTTTAATTATTTTTTCTTAATTTATCTCTCTTCTTTTTGTTATTGAATGTATAACTTATTAAAATAAAATTTTTAATTATTTTTTCTTAATTTATCCCTCTTCTTTTTGTTATTGATAGATCATGTACTAATTAATTAAAAACCATCATTTTCAATATTTATTTTTTAATATCATATTATTTTTAATATTTTTTTTAAATCTAAAAGAAAAAAAATTCACATATTATTACATATTTTACTTTTGTTCATTGATTTAATATAAACAAATAAGAATAAGTAATTAAATAAATATATATAATGTAATAAAATATAATTGATTGAATTTTAGATAATTTTTTTCTTATTTTGAATATTTTATTTGCATCAATATACTTTACTCTCAAAATAAATATAAATTAATTTACTTCATATAATATCTATTGATATTAACATCCGTCATTTTATATTTATAAGTTAGTTAAATAATTAATTTTATGAGATGCTTCTAATACAATCTGCTTACTTATCAATTTTTAACTATCAATTAATAATTAGTAATTAATAAAATAATTAATAGTTAACTTATCAGTTACTTGTATGAAATAGACTCTATCATTATTCTCTCTCTCTCTCTCTCTCTCTCTCTCTCAACATTTTATTTGCTTATAAAATCATATAACTTGACATGTATGATAGCAATTTTAAAAGTTGTGAAATGAAAGCATATTATTTAATATAAAAAAATATATTGTTCAGCCATGGGAGGATAGTAAGAAATTTATACATGTGGGTAACTAATATTATGTTTTAAATATTATATTTTCATCAATATTCATAAAATTATTTTTATTTCTCTAAAAATTATTACAAATTATTCTGGTTGAGTTTGACCAAATTTCTAACTATAATTAATTAGTGATAGTTTTCTATTGAGAGTTTTGTCATATGTAAGTTAGATTGAATATTGAACAAAAAAGGTAATTATAATTTTCTTTTGATGCTTGAAGTATTATATGCAAATGGTAGTAAGAAGGATTTTACATAATGGTGAATAAAAGAAACTCCTTCTATATTATTCAGGTTCTCTTCATCTATTTCTTTAACATTATGTTAATATCATTGTTTTATTTTTATAAAACATTATCATTTTTTTTTACTTTCATAACATCACTTTTTTAATTTGATAAATGCCGCTTTAGTGTATGATAAATGTTGATGGTGGAATCTGGTTCTGTCAAACCCCAGTCAACTGAGATAAGTTCTTAAACCCCAAACTACTTTTTGGTGAATGACATGAGACATGAAGATGGTGGAGAGGAAAAATGGCAATGACAGACAATGTTTTAACATGGTTAGGCTAAATCTGGGCGACATTGAATCATACGACCATGATGGAGTTTTATTAGTCTGAAGATAATTTTTACAGAGTTTCAATATAACTATCTCATCTTGTTTAGCCCTTCTCCTACAAGGATCCCCCCTTCTATTTATAGAAGGTGGAAGGCTACAATGATAATTTTACAAGTTACAAACACATTATTACAAATATTAAATGTATAAGACAATAAAATCTTCTGCAATTTGGCTTCTATAAGCTTCTTTCTACGAACAGGCCCTACATATCTGCTGGATTTAAGATCTGATATAAGTCTATCTGTCCTTCTATCTTACTGAGCCTTTGGCTGGGCAACGTGCCTGGTCTTGCAAATCGAGATGCTTGGCCCGGGGTCACTGCTGGCTTTCTTCCAATGAAATAAACTTAGCTCTTAGCGAGGTGAACTCTGACGAGTTGTCTATTTGGCTTCGGGCCTCGCTTGTATCTCGACCTTGTAGTTAGTGAAGAGGTGCAATTTTAGCAAGATGTGCCGTCTTTAACTAGTCCTATGTCTCTGTTGGGTTTTTGCCTTCTTATTATTTGAGATCGAATTTTACCTATAACATAAGCCCCTCAACTCCCTGCTCGCTTTATGGACTAGGAGTTATATTTTTCTTGAGGCCTTGCTTGTAGCTTCAATCAAAGTCCTTGTATTTAGATTGATGTATTATCTTTTCTGTCTTTTAGACTTTCATTTCATCTTCTATGGCCATACTTCTTTTTTGTTTGTGATCTATAGCCATTGACGTGGCAGCCTCATTTTTTCTGGATCGTTCGATCTAAAGTAGCCAATTGTCCATTGGATCTTTCATTGAACCCAGACCATTTTATAAAGCCTGAGAAGTACTTCTCACTTCTTTGTGGAATAGCCTGATGGAAGCTTTAGTTAAGCCTTCCATGTTTCTAATAGTTTAGCTTCCAGTGAAGCATTTTGAGGCATGTATAGCCTACTGCAGAAGATCATGAGGCGTGAATAGCCCACTGCATCTAACTCCCGTGGATAACTCTTTATGCTAGTTATGGGGGAGTCTTGTTCAAATCTTGGATTACTTCCTCACGACTTTGCCATGAGTTTCAGCCTTGCCAGCCATTCTTCTGATGCTTTTTGAATTGCTCTGGGTATGGAGGAACTACTGGCTGAGAAGGGATATAAGTAGGAGCAGCCAAGCTTGCTGGTCTTTCTACTAGTGGGAGTTCATCTCCCAATAGCTGGCTTTCTTCTTCTTTATGGAAGCGATAGTCATAGGCTTTTATGCTTTTATTCATGTATTTCCCATCTTCTGATGTAATTTTACCTCATCTGTTAGTCTGGATGGGTGCCCTAGGTCAATTTGATTGGGCCCTATCGCATCAATGACTATACATTCTATGGATTTGGATATTAAAGGTTGTATATTCATCTTATATTACATTCATCGTGCATTGCATACGTAAGATAAAGTCCATGGTGGGAAGTTATTTCACTCAATCAATTCTATAAGGGGTTATAGAATTGTGAGTGTGATTGTTAATGATGTAAACTTCTGTACCAAAATGATACTAGTCGAGATTTGATAACTGAGCATTATTAGATCTGTTGAGACTAGGCGTTGGAGTGTTTCTCATGTGATGAGTAGCTGACCTCATAGGCTGAGATGTAAGTGAGTTACATCTGAACACACATATGGACACAATCCAGTTAGTTTAGAGAAACATAACTAGTGCTCATGATCTTGTCTGACCCCCTTGGAGATGTTGTATGGAGCTACGTTATCAGTTAATCTTCAGTGGTGATCGCATAACTGATCCTTTGACTTGAGATTGAAGGATGTCTTTTACATGGAAGGTTATGCTTTGACCAAG
The DNA here is from genome assembly GCA_026873985.1 of Saraca asoca. NCBI lineage: Eukaryota > Viridiplantae > Streptophyta > Magnoliopsida > Fabales > Fabaceae > Saraca > Saraca asoca. The sequence goes on along the minus strand of JANHAO010003880.1, from coordinate 7 downwards.
TCAAACG
>JANHAO010003879.1:0-25274 GCA_026873985.1 Saraca asoca | reverse complement strand
GTAGGCTATGTTTTGGCCTTTTCTTTAGGACTGTAAGAAGACTTTTCCCACAGCATTATGTTTGGGGGGCTCACTAGAAGCTATCCGGCGATTGCTATGTGGTCGTGGTAAGAAATCACTCCATCAGAGTAAACTTTTATTCATACTTTGTACACTTTTGCTATAGTAGAATATTGGTGTGTTCTGTCTTTAACTAACGTATAAATATGTGTTGTGCTTTGCTTTTTCAAGTAAAAGGTTATCATTGATTTTGTGTTTTGTGAATTTACTAGACAAGGATAATCCTAGATATACATGGATTTAGTTTTTCTTTCTTTACTGGTGGTGATTGAGGAAGATGTTGCTTGTGCAGTTCCCTATTAGAGCTATGTGGGTCAATTGGTGGGTTCTCTTAAATCATTACAAAGCCTAGCATTTCTTCTGATTACAGAAATGATAGCTATTATGTTGTAGGGGCTTAACCCATATATGTTATTGGTATAAAAATGTGAATCTCAATAGAAATACTGCAATAGATCAATTTCCAACCTTGGAATAACGATGCGAAGAATTTTGAAAGAGCTTATAGACAGAAGAACAGGGTTGATATTGATATACTGTCTTCATGTCTGCCTAGGATTTTTTCAACATCTAGAAACATTCCCTTTCCTTTCCTTTCAAACAAACTGCACCAAATTATGGCTTTTGGTCTTAGTTTACGAGTTTGCCTTGAACTAATATGTGATCCTACTTTTCTAGTAGATCCAGAAGTGGTTTTAATATCATGGGCTTCACACATTCTATTATTAAAATCCTTTTTCTACAAAAAAAAAAAAAATTACCACGGGCTTCACAATAACAAGGCAAACCATCTAACATAATGAATTATTGAAAACTAAATGAAAAAGGAGAGACCTAATTTCCTTAAGGTATATATAAGTAAATTATTATCTTGCAACATTTATGTGTTCCAACAAAGACAAGTGTGCTGCTTTCTATTTAAAATTTTACACTTCTTGTGAAGTAAATTTTACTGCAAATTACAAAGACCGACCTTGGGGCATGACCAAATTACATGACTCTCTTCTTGTTTAAAAAATAGGTTAAAATGCACCGAACCCCCCATATTTAGGGTAATGTGCATATAACCCCTTGACCTTTTAAAAGGTGCATTTAACCCCCTGTACTTCAATTTGTGTGCACTTTATCCATATCCATTTCATCCATAAACTTAACAGAGTACTCATGTGACTATCATATGACCATTAAACTATCCCATTTTCCCGTAGAAACTGATTCATTTTCCCCAGTTTCAGTTCAGTCATAAAACCACTTCTCCAAAAGGCAGACACAACCGCACAACCAAAGAAAAATAGGATGTCATTGTCCTTGCAAGTATTAATTGCTAATTTTGATGTAATGGTTAGCAACTATGCATTATGTATCTGTAGTAGAAATATTTATTTGCATTAGAAATTTGTATCTGCAGTAATATATAACTGCAAAAGCCAGTTATTGACTTGAACTTGATCCAATTATGCAGAAAAAGACAGCAATTCAATTATGCAGAATCTTGTGCTACAATTCTGCAAAAAACTGAAGCTAAATTATGCCATGATAATGTAGAAAGCCAACACCTGTATTGGCAAGGCAATCATGCCATAGTTTGGCAAAATTCTGGTTTGAAAACAATAGTTCAATTATGCATAAACTAGCACAATTATACCATATTTTGGCATAATTATGCAGAAACCAAATGATGGATATAAACAGCTGAATTGTGTCACAATTTTACAAAAACCAAATGCTAAATTATGTCATAATGCTACAAAATCCAGTACCTATGTCAGACAGAAATTGGATATTTAAATGCCCATTCATTGTGGTACAAGTTTTCCTATAAACCAATGGAAGATATTAAGGAGGGGAAAAAATTAGGTTTTAGAGTGTTTCAATGGTCATGTGAGTGTTCAGTTAAGTTTATGGATGGAAAATAAACGGATATGGTAAAGTTCACACAACAAGGCGTTGGATGCACCTTTTTAAAGGTGAGGGGGTTATATGCACGTCACCCTAAGTATAAGGGGGGGTTGGTGCATTTTAGCCTAAAAAATAATACAAACCTCATGTATTTTAAATTTCCATATAACAAACATCCCCACCATTATTTTATGTCTAGCATGTGTGTAATGGTTTTTTTTTTGTTAATTAAGTTACCTTTGTCTTCATAAGTAGAAGAATAAGTTGGGTTTGCCATTGAATGAATTGCTGAATTTGAGGTTGCAGGGGAGAGAATGGACTATTTAAGTGTAATTTCTGTATATTAACAAAAAAATGCAAAAAAGGAAACTAAGGAATTGATCATTAGTACTACTACTAGATACACCAAAGCCCCATCCCTGAAGAGTTATATTATCTTAAAAAAGTAAACCAACAAAGGGAATTATATCTGCTATCAAACAAAATTGTTTTTAAGGCATCATTGTGAAGTGGTGTTTAGCACATGGTTTCTTTCAAGGAATTCCTTTGGTAGATATGCATGGGATTGCAGAGCTCTATTGTTTTGATGCTTTTTTTAAATTTGTGAGACTTCTTTGATGCTTTTTTTTAATTTGTGAGACTTCTTTAAGGATAAGGCGTTATTCACCTTTGTATATACTATGCCTATCTTTCTAATATAATTTCTTCTTTTACATAAAAGAGAGAACTATATTGTTAAGAGAAGAGAAATAATTATAAGGCCATACTCAACAATGAAGCAAACACATTTATTTATGTTAAAAAAATATGTACAAGAAGTAGGGTTACAATAGGCCAATAATTTAACTAACCTATTTACTCTCTCTCTCTCAAGTTGGAGCATAGATATTAAACATGTCTAGCGGGTGCTACAGTTGATGTTTGAGCATTGTTGGAAGGACAAGCTACAACTAGTACTTGCACATTGCGAGAATAAACATGCTTACTGGGACAGGGAAGCCAAGTTTTAGTTGAAAGGACCTGAGAATCCTAAGGAGCAGAAGACACAAGAAAATATTTGTCAATAGATTCAAACTTTGGTGTGGAGCAAGAAGATTCAGAGGATCCAAAGAAAGCAGTAAATTTGAAGACGCAAAATAATGACCTAAATTAGGAGAATAACATCGATAACCTTTTTAAGTTCAAGAGTACCCGAGAAAGACACATTTCAAAGATTTGTTCAAAACCTTTTTGAGGATGATGATCCTGAACAAAATAAATACAACAAAAAACATGTGGAGTGAGAGGAAAAATGACCAAGAAGGATAAAAAATGGAGTAAGGTACCTGACTATCAAGAATTGAAGATGGCATTTGATTGATCAGAAAATATGTTGTGGAAATTACATTTGCTGAAAACATCGCAGGCAATGTCATTTGAAACAAGAGAGTATGCGCAACCATCATTAAGTTTCGATTTTTTCTTTTAGGTACTCCATTTCACTGTGGAGTAATTGCATAAAATGACTGATGGACTGTGTTGTGTTGTGGCAAATATGAGGAAAATTGTGTTGAAAAATATTCTTTATCATTATCACCTTGCAAATTGTGTAGAGATGTATGAAATTGATTCATAATCTTAGCATGAAAGGCACAAAAGATAACATAATTTTGATCGACTTTTCATTAAATAAAGCCACGTACTCTTGAATAATCATCAACAAAAGTAACAAAGTTCCGATAACCAAATTTTGAAACAACTGGATAAGGACCTCGAACATTTAAATGTACTAACTTAAGAGCGGATGCAACTTGTTTGTTGACTCTAGGAACATAAGACTGATGTTACTGTCTAGCAAATTGACAGGACTCACAATCTAAAGTAGAAATAGAACTCAAAATAGGGCTACTTTTTAAAAGACGCTAAGCAGGGATGACCCAAACAACAATGTAATTGATATAGAGTGAGAGTAGCAACATTAGCCATTGGTTGAGGAATTTTTGCATCAAGCATGTACAAGCCATGATTCATACCCTACCAAAAATCTTCTTTGTCAAAAGATCCTGAAAAACACAATAACCACAATAACCAGGAAAGAAGAAAACACTACAATTATATGTACGTGTTATTTGACTAAGAAAAAGCAAATGAAGTGGGAATTTGGAGAGACACAAACATGGGACAAGGAAATATTAGGTGTAGGTGTAATGTTTACTGTACCAGTTCCAACAACAGAAGTGGTAGATGGTAGAGATTTGGAAAGAAGAAAAGATGCTTGTATTGCCTGTCAAATGATTGGTAGCACCTGGATTAATAACCCATCTAGAATTAGAACTGGAATGATGCAATGGGATTACTTGTCTAGACCATAGGCTAGTGGGACTGGGTGGCGGGTAGACTAGGTGCTGAGAGGCTTGGAATGTAGCATTAGACTAGGTGGGTAGCGGATAGATTGGGTGCTGAGAGGTTGGAAATTGAATGTATTGAGCATATTCATCTTCAGACATAAGTACATTGTGAGTGATCTCAGATTCCTGTGCATTTTTTCCACTCAACCTGGGACTATTCTTCTTAATGTGTCCAAGTTCTTTGCAATAATGGCAGACATAGGTATTACTAGAATAACATCTCCTTCCTCTTCCTCTTGTAGTACCACTGCGACCCCCTTGAGTGGTAGATCCAATCAAAGCAGATGATTCACTTGTACTTGTAGAAGTAGAAGAAGGTAAAATAGGCAAATCCCTGGCTGCTCAGAGAACATGAAAATAGGCAGATTGTTGTGTAAGTGGTTTTGAACTAGACAAAATCTGCTTGCAGGTAGGGTTAAGCTCAGGAGGTAACACCAGTAGAAAACACAAGGCTCCCAATTGTTCTCGTGGATCACGCATCGCTTCAATATCAATAGTGAGAGTGAGAGGAGTATTCCATTGTTTAAAAGTGCTGTTGAAATCCATGTATATTTGTGGCACGTTCTTTCCTTTCCCATCGGGCTGAAATAGGGATATGTAAAGATCATAAATTTGGTTCAGATCATCCTTTCCATAGTAAGTGACCTGATGCACTCCCATAATTCTTTGACTGTGTTGCAATGAATCGTATTATCTTTTACTTCACTTACTAGAGTATTGCACACAAGACCAAACAACCGTCAGTCTTCCATAATCCATTTAGCCTTTGTATTGTCAGTAGGTGGATCTTTGGTGAGGTGATCAGATTTACCAATCCCATCAAAGAAGAACTCAATAGCTCTTTTCCATGTGATATCTAATTTTCATTCAGTTAATTCACCTGCAGCCGGAATCAAATCTGAGAAGATAGATTTAAATTCTGATTTTCCCTCATCATTAGGGGTAAGTGAAGTCAGCCATGAAAAATTTCAAGCCAAAATCTAAAAAAAAAAAAAAAAAAGCACCAGAAATTGTCAAAAAATTTAAAAACTCAAGCAAATGGATGCGCTGCCTAGATCGGTTTGCCAGCCGCCGATCTACCCAGATCTTGATTTTAGCTCCCGGAGTTCTGTCAAACATGCCAGATAGAGATGCTTCACTGCTAAACACTGCAATTTTAATGCAGTTATCACCAAAAATTGATGCCATGATCTGGGTTTTCACCAAACATGCGACTTTAAGTTGCTGCCAAAGTCACCATGACCTAGTCACACGTAAAGAAAAGAAAGAGGGAGAGAAGGTTGGCAGGAGAGAGAGAAAGTTTTCTTGGTTGAGGGAAGAAGAATCTAGGTTCTAGGGTTTTAGGAGGCTCTAGATACCATATTAAGAGAAGTAATTGTAAGGTCGTGTTCAACAATGAGGCATACTCATTGACCTATCTAGGCCCATAACTTAACCAACCTATTTACTAACATATATATGTCTGCAATCTGCATGCCTCATCCCAGAGGGGTTTGTGTAAAAGATAAAAGAAAGAAACAAGAGTTATGGTTGAAACACTATTTTCTACTGGTTTTCTTTGCTTGTATCCTCAACACTTGTTATTTATTCGCACACACTGTACATAAACGTTGATAAAAAAATGCACTCAGTTCTCCTAAATCTTACTTTATCCCACTGCTTTTGACCTATTACTCCTAGCTATGCCCCATGACTGGCTGGTGAAATCTTTACTTGAAATGGTTCTAGATGGTTATAGAAAGTTGATTTTTCTCCATATATATATCTTTGAAGTAAATCAAAGGAACATAATGTTAAGTAGTGTAGTGTAATCAAATTCAAAACAATTAGTTAAATAAAGGACTACACCATCATTTTAGTCCCTCAGATAATGCAATCCTATCAATTTGGTCCTTAATGATTTATGTGTACCAATTTAGTCCTTTACAAATTCAATTTCATCAAATGTCATCCTTTGGTCTATCAGGCGCCAACATGATTAACAGATTTATTGACGAGTGTTATTGAGATATAATGTGGCACTTCATTTGTTTCTTGGCCAATCCTATGGGCACCTGAGATGCAACAAAAGGAAAAAAGAAAGGCAGCAAATGCTCTTCCCAACAAAGAACTCTAACCCAAGTCTGTCTCTCTTTCAAATTGGGCATATCTCGTTGCTAAGAAATATGGTCAGGTTGCATGCATTGAGAGGGAAGAGGGTGAAAATTGACGGTGCCCCTGAGAAATTAAGAAAAGCTAATAAAATCCAACCAAAAGTCATGTTCATGAAGTACAGGCTGGAACAGAGCACGTATAAATTAAAAAGAGTGGAACAAAGCTGTCAATGAAATCCAACAGAGGAAATGTGTTCAATAATGACAAATTTGAACTAGGCAAATTTATCATCTAAGCCAACCTGTATTCCTCAATCTTAACCCCTAATCCTTTGTTTTGAATTTAATCGACTAGGGAAGAGGGTGGAAAGCTTCAACAGGGGCCTTCCGTAGAAACTCAGACTTAGAAATAGCATCATGATTGGGGCCAACACCAACTTATCCCTGCTCTCAAAACTCCTTTTGCCTTCTCTGATTTGAGTTGTGGAAAAATGAATGAAAAGAGTGAAATTTGAGGGTAGAGGGGTGAAAAATGATGAATGTTTTAGTATTCCCCTGTTCTCTCTGTACCTATCAATGAAGGATCACCACCATGCATCGTGTCCCCTGGACCCATAATGAGTGCTAAGATGCCAGTTACCAACTTACTGCAACCTCTCCCAAGCAGACAACCAGGAGGATAAGTTCTTTACTCGAATTTGTGTTTTCTTCAAGTGATGTGGTATTATTTTGTGCTCGTTTGACTTGTCCATGTGCAAATTAAATGGTCCAACTCAGCCATTCAACCACTCCACATCATATTTAATAAGCCACATTATCACTTCTGTTAAGTGAGCAAACAGGAGACTAACAGAAGTGGCACATTGGAAAAAAAATAAATTTGTGAAGGACCAAATTGATACATTCAATCTATTAAAGGACCAAATTGATACAATTACAATCTGTGAAGGACTAAAATGATGGTTTAATCTAAATAAGGCCACCTTTCACAGGAAGAGATAAAATGCAAAATTTGCCATTTACATATGTGGTTATAAGACTTGTGAGGTAGGATTCTATTTAAAGTTTCTCTTTGGATAAAAGCTAATGGTTGTTTTTTGTGGGTTGACTTATGTCCAATTTACATAGAAATTTGGGTGCTGTTTTGAGGGTTTTTTTTTTTGTCAGATTTTTGCATTTCTTTTTCAGAGGATTCCTTATCTTCTAGTTTTCTATTCCTTTTCATTATAATTAAATATTCTTTTTCTATCAAAAGAAAAATTGGAAGTTTATGAAGCTTATAACTGCCAAATATAATATGGGAAAAAGTGACAAATTTTAGAAAAAAAGGGCAATGCAGACAAACTGAAAATCTATCTGGCAGTTAGTCTATGGCCAACCTGAAAGTGAAACCACTCTCAGACTGTCAGACCCAGCATTTTCAACCACCATCGGATATGGAAATTGTTGTAAAGATGGTTGTTTGACTTTCCTTGTGTGTCTGTTTCATAATTTCTGATGTTTAATTTTTAGTTTTGAAAGATTAGAGGTGATAAACTGATAGGTTAGAATGTTATAATGAATTAATTGGTAACAGGTGCCATTGAAAAGCTTGTTATGATGGATGCATCCTATGAAATGGTACAAGTCTGTAAAAATGCTGAGGAAGTGTTGCGCAATGATAATGTTGAGACAACATTTCTGGTTGGCGATGAAGAATTTTTGCCTGTCAAAGAAAGGTGCATATGAAGTCATGTTTTAGTTGCAAATAGTAAGATAGTACACATGTTATTATGATTTGCATTTTGAAACCTTGTATTTATGGGTGAAGTTCTATAGATTTGGTAATAAGTTGCTTGGGGCTACACTGGACTAATGATCTGCCAGGAGCAATGATACAGGTATCCTCTCTTTATAAATTATGCTGATTGCAGGTGTTGATGGGCTTGGTTTATATGAGTGATCATTGTCTTAATAATATACCAGAATGAGGGAAAGCTTCATATGAAATTCATCGAGTACACAGAAAACATGTGGTTGCTTTAACATTTCAAGTATTTAGTTATATACTATTCTTTTAGTTTTGGGTTCACCATGCCTGGAGGGCGGTTGGGGTGGGATTTTCCTTATGCAAGATACAGTATATTATGTTGATGACAAGTGCTGTCTTCATTAATTTGAAAAATAAAGTTGTTTATGCAATCCTTTTAAAAAGTGCTGGGCATAGTATGTCTAAGCATGGAAAAAGGGACAACGATGATGGGGTTGAAAAAGGATAATAGGACTCTCAAGGAACATAAACCCTAGACCTCTTTACATAGACGTGCAATGGCACATAAAGATACTTATACCCTTTTATCTTGGGTACACTACAAGATGTCTCCTAATACCTTCTAACAGTCATAACTAGCCCCAAAACATGCCAGCCAGCCAGCTGGGGTTACTGACCAATGAGATTGCATAGCCAGCTGGGGTTACTGACCAGTGAGATTGCATATTCATAGAGTACATAGTTTGTGCTCCCATCCACCATGGTGTCTGTGTTCCCATGCACATTTCATGTTATGCTCCTCTTCACCTGCGAAAATACTCCTTTTATTCAATAAGGATTAGATCTTTTTGATGATTCTGGAGGAATTAGGTGTTTTACCCTTTAAAAGAATCTTGGGGTGGAGATCCAGCAGACAATAGAAATAATTGTTACCTTGCTCAAAAAGAACCTTGTTACCTCATTTCACGTGCTTTCTCATGACCTGAGAATTTTAAGACTTGGGCATATGTGCACTCAAGTGAGCTCAAGCAGCAGTTAGCACTAGATAATGTGCCTAGGTCATCCTCTCCCTCTGGCCTCATTCAAAGCTGACTGAGGTGCTCTGTTCCTTCTTCCCATATCACCCATTGGGTACTATTCCTATCACTAATTACACACCTCCACAAATCCTTAAACTCTCTTCAAACATGCACATTTGCATGCTTACAATGCTTATGGTCCAGAGAAGTAGAGTGAAAAGAAATGGCATTATTGTTTTTTGATGCAAAAAGAAGTTCTATTAAAGAAAGGAGAAAAATACAAAAAGAGGATAAGAAATCCTCAAACAGAAGAAGGAAAACTAGAACAAAAAAAAAATAAAACACCAAGGAAACCATCCTATCTGGGATCTAAAATAGACTTTCGATTCTTTTGCAAGTTTGTCAAACTTATTCCTTGAAAGAAACCATGAGCCTTAAGCTAGAGGGAGGTGACACAAAATTTCACCCCATACCAACACCATCGGCTGAAATAATTGTTTAAAGATTCTAGCATTCTTTTCCAACCATAAACACAAGACAGCAAGTCTTATAATTTCCCAAAGTGCATTTTTTTTTTCACTTTATTCCTCCCAAAACCATAGTATCTAGTTGATAAGAAACTGTCCAAAGTAGCTAGGCAAACCCAGGAAATCTTGAGCAAGGAGAAAAGCTTATTCCATAACTGCCAAGCCATCTCACAGTGCAAAAACAAATGACTATTACTCTCAGAATTTTTAGAACATAGCATACACATATCCAGAGACAAAGCTTTATGAGACCTGCGGAGACAAAGCTTTATGAGACCTGCAGAGACAAAGCTTTATTCAAAACAACAGTCTAAACAAAAACTTTTACTTTGGAAGGAGCCTTGATCTTCCAAAAAGAAATAAGAATAGGTAGATTTTGATTGGAAGGGTTTTTGACCAAAAAGTTAAAGATTTACATGTGAAAGCACCAGAGGAGTCTAGAGACCGAATACGTCTATCTGGATGATGAGATAAATGAAAAAAATCCAACAAATTCAGAAGAACCAACAATTCAGAAGTCTCTCTTTCATTCAAATTTTGGTTGAAATGAAAATTCCAAGAGATATTGTTATCATATTGAACAAAGGAAGAAATGACAGTATTGTACAACGAAGAAAGATGTGGAAAACGAACTGAAAAACAGGCTCTCCCAGTCGAGGATCCTCCCAGAATCGAAAATGATTCCCATACCCTACAGATATTTGAACCAAGGGAAGAAAAGAAGAATAAACCTGAGAAATGCATTTCCAGGGTCTTCTATGAGTCGCTCTATTCCTGGCCAAGGCATCCCACCCATTCTTGTGCAGACCATACACTTAAGCACAGTAAAGTGCCACAACCATTTAGCAGCTCAAGCAATGTTCTTGGAAACCAAATTAATGAACCCTAAACCTCAATCCTGCTTTGATTTACAACAAACATCCCATCTCATCAAATGGTCCTGTTTAGAATCAGTAGCACCACGCCCTAGAAAATCTCGCACAAGTCTTTTTATTATTTCTGCCGCCCCCATAGAAATCTTAAAGAAGGAATGATAATACAACAGAGCACTTGACAAACAGGACTGAATAAGAGTCACTCTTCCACCTAAAGAGAAGAAAGCACCTTTCCAGTTATCTAGCCGTTTTGAAATCCTTTTAATAACTGGATCCCTAAAAGAATCTGAATGAGGATTACCTCGCAACGGGAGACCCAACTACGTCATCAATCAATCCAACATTCCACAACCTGCAACATCCGCCAACTCCATTAAAACATGATCAGCAATATTTATCCCAGCCAACCCACTCTTACTGAGATTAATCCGCAGATCCGAAATGCTTTCAAAGAATTGTGACATAGTAAGAGCATTAATGAAATTAGCTTTATCTTCAGGCAAAAAGAGAATGGTATCATCAGCAAACAACAAATGAGAAACTTCAACAAAACCATCACCAACAAACCTTCTACTTGTCCCCTATCCATACCCCTTTGTGACATTCGACTAAGGACATACACAACTAAAGTGAAAAGAAAAGGAGAAAGAGGATCTCCTTGCCTAATACCACACTGCCCTTTAAACCAATCTTTCGGTTCTCCATTAACAATAACCGAGAAGACTACAGGTGATAAACAATCCATTATCCATTTTCTCCATTTGACACCAAAATCCTTATTATACAAAACTCTACCTAAAAAACTCAATTTACCTTGTCATAGGCTTTCTCAGAGTCCAATTTGAGAATCAGACCTTTACCTTTGCGATGCCCAATATCTTCTACCACTTCGTTTGCAATAAGTGCAGCATCAACACTGTGCCTCCCAGGCACAAAAGCACATTGATCATGAGAAATGGTGTCACCAAGAACCTCACAAAGCCTTGAAGATAGTACCTTTGTGATTATCTTGTAGACACCCGTTACTAGGCTAATTGGATGGAAGTCTTTCACTTTCACAGAATGATCTGTCTTTGGGACCAAAGTAATAGATACAAATGAAAATCATTTTTACAATTTATTCAGTACTTTAGTTACCACATCCTCCTCCCCTTTTGCAAGAGAGAAGGAAACAAACAGAAGAAAAAAGTTATAAGAATGGAAAAAAAGGCCTTATTAGTTGGAAAATGTCTTACTGCACTCCCTGTTTTGACTGCCATTAAAATTAGGCTTTTCAACAATTATGTATCCTTTATATTCATTCTCATCTTCTTTTGTGTTTGGCAGTCTAGATTGGCATTGAAACCTGATGGCCTATTTTTAGCAGCTATCCTTGGTGGAGAAACTCTAAAGTAACTTTCTCATTTTTTTTTTCTAGAAATTCTTTGAAACATCAATGCATTAAATGCCTAGATAATATGTCTGCTTGACTCTCTGGCATTAGGGAGCTCAGAATAGCTTGCACAGTGGCACAAATGGAACGTGAAGGAGGGATCAGTCCACGAGTATCACCTTTGGCACAGGTATGTATTATTTTGCACTACCGTTTTTCTGTTAATTTTTTAGTTAGTATTTAACATTGATTTGTTTTTATTTTCCTTGAAAGAACTCAAATAATGTTTCTTTTGCATAGAATGATGTGGTTCTGTCTGTTTGTTATTATTGTCAATTATCACTATAATTTTGATTTTCTTGGCTTCGTTTTATAGTAATTCATCATCATTACAATTTTAAAGTAATTCATTATCATACAATTTAAAAGGTAAATTTGTGGTTTGTCCATCATGGTAATGTTTGACTTGCTTGCCACTTTAAGATTTGTGGATTAATCTGACTTTGCAGCCATGCAATAAAGACTGCTATAACATATTGTGGAGGAAGAATCTAGATGGGACTCAAGGGAATATTTGTTCTTTCTTTCCAGGTGCGAGATGCTGGAAATCTGTTGACAAGGGCAGGGTTCACCCTGCCTGGTGTTGATGTTGATGAATATATAGTCAAATATGAAAATGGTGAGAATTTCCTTCATTGTTTGGGACCTGAAATTCCACCAGTTAATGTCTGTGACATGAATCAATAGATGACTGATGAGTTTGCTTTTTAACGTTAGTCATCTAAGAATCCTGTGGAACGTTGAATTTTATTCTTATTGATAAGCACATAGAAGTTATTTGCTGAATTATGTATATAGGTGGGGTATTTATTGGCTATGACTCATCTATTTGATGGAAGATGCGAAAATAATGCTTTTTTTATTATTGTATTATTATCAATTTATTTGTAATTTGGCAATTTGGTTCAATTAGGAGGGATTAAGAAATTAGGAATTAGGAGCTATTAAGAGATTAGGTTTAATTGTTTGGGTTGTAGAATATCCTATTTCTAGCTAGATTAGTCCTAGGATTATGTTTTCGTGTCTTAAGTTACTTGTTATAGTCATATTTGGATTCAGTTGTTCTCTATGTAATGCCAACTAGCCTCACCCATTATTGATTAAATTGAACGTTTCGGAATATGAGTTTGTTGGGTTTTCATATTTCCTGTTCCCCTTTGGTTCCCTTTTCCATCCTGCATCACTATTGCTCTTTCCATTTTCTCAATGTGAGATATAATAATCAAAATCATTGTATAAACCTTGTCATGCTAAACAGTCAGATTCTTAAATTGAAATATAATTTTTCTTCTGATTCTCTCATGCTGCTGCTGAGAAATTAATCACTTCTTTCTTAGATATGTTTATTTATCTGTCATTTCCTGAGGTAATGAACATGCAAATCATATTTCAATCATGAATAATCACTAAACATAGAGATATGCCATGACTGTGTACTGTTTTAATCTTGCATAAAATCATAAAACCAGTTGTTTCATGTTAAATTTGGGAGACATTAGGGTTAGCAGCTTATCTTCTTGTGGTAGTGCAAGAGCCTAATTGATGAGTAGATTCTTTAATCATCCAAGGCTGGGTTTTTTTATAAAGCCCAATTATCATACATGACCTTTTAGGAGGCTTGCTGCAGCACAGTGACTGAGGATGCATACAGTAATGGATGCGTGATATTTTAGGCAAATCCAAAAATATATAAGGCACTATCAACTGGAATTGGATGCTGATATTATACATCAAATATACAACTCTTTAATTGTCGATTTCATTTTCTATTGCAGTTTCCATATCTACTCCAGCTAGATTTAAAACCATAGAATATTCAGATATACATTAACATAGTGCTTTTTGCTTTTATGCTATTTGAACCTATCCATTATGGGGTCTTTTACTAAGCTACTGCATTGAGCTTTTAATTAATCTTACCTTTGAGAAATATTTAGGGTTTGAGTTGGGGAAAAAGTAGAGAGAGAACACAGATATTATAAGTGAATACTATGATGACTGAATACAAGACTTAACCCAACTCCGATATTTATATAGAGGCTGTAAGACACATAAAGATTATTGTACCCTTTAACCTAATTACTTCCAACACTCCCCCTCAAGCTAAAGCTTGCAAAGCTCAAGCTTGTACACAAACTCGAACTGTCAAAACTAAAACTAAACAAAACACAAACTGAACATGATTATTAAATAAAACTTGACGGACATCAAACTTCCGAAGGGTTTGCAACAAGCAACAATTGACTAACAGCTCCCCTTCAACGCAAAGCTTGAAAATCACAAAAACAAAACCAAACACTTGGTAGATATAACGCCTAGAAGTCTTCAACCAACTATCTCTAGTTGCTTCCTAGACCTTCTTCCAATTGTTCTCCTTGGCAAAAACGACTTCCAAAAGTCTTTTGCTAGGTGCCCTTGAGCTACTCCCTCAACTTTTCCTAGCTGGTCTTCTACACCAACACCTGTGGTTGGAATTACACCAAAATAAAATCGTGATACCCAAAGTTGCAGACAAACCACCAACAATCACAAACCAAAATGCTCCCAAGTTGTGCCTTATTGCAACCGATGCTAAACACAGGGTACATTGCCTTGCAACTCAAAAGACACCAAAACACATAACTTCATCATGAGAATAATGTGAACACCTAACAAAACTCCTAAAGTGTGCTGAAACCAACCCCAGACAGCACTCATATACCCAACTCTTCATGAAAAACCAAAGCCACATCACGGAACACATAAATTGTGCTCCAAACCACTTCAAATTGAAGATGACTTGACCAAGGTAGATCTGCCAGACGCAAGTCATGCCAGTGCTTATACAAAACCCCCGATCAGTCTTAAATATCACAAATTTCAAGTCAAAATTTACCAAATCCCAACTCAACCTCCACAAAACAGCTAAATAACTATGAACCCGCACCCAAAGGGCACTTGGGTGAAGCTAAAACCACCAAGAGTTTTAATCCAAGAGGACCACCATTATAAACTCAGATATGAAAGTTCTTAAAATTACCAAAGCATCAAAATTGCTTACAGTAGACAGCATCAAAAATGTTGAAATTCTTCATTCCCAATGCTAGGTATCCCAATTGACACCAGAAAATTGACACAGTAGATATGGAAGTACCTTGTACTGTCCACAGGCCCCACACCAGAAATGGTACCAAATCTGACTGCATAGGCCTCAAAAGTCCTTAACTACCTCAAATCAAGCTTCAAAAGCATTAGTCCAGCATCAAATGAGCCAAATCAAGCAGTAAACAAGAAGCCAAATCAAGCAGTAAACAAGAACAAGTCAACCCAAACCTGCGAAACTGCAGCTAATCAAACCTTGGCTTAGCACCAACTTGCCCAACTCGGCTATGACTTGCCTGGCTCAACACCTTCCGTAGCTACACTGATTAGAGGACAACATGGAACCCAAAATGGTGACTAGAATATAACAATGACCACCAATGCCCCAAGAACTTACTGCTGGCAGCAATTCACAAAGCTGTACCTCCAACAGATCCAAAATTATAGAAAAAGGTAAGAACACCTACATATACTAAAACAGTCCCGAAATCAAGCCAAACCAAGTAAAAAGAAAGAAAAAAAATAAAATAAAAAAAAGCCAGAGCCAACCTTAGTCAAAACTGTACAACCCAAAACTAGAAAGAACCAAACTGAACATAAAAAACTCTCGTTCTTTAGAACAGAAGCACCATTTTAAGTGACAACCAGTGGCACCCAAACCAGCAAAAGCAGAGTCACAATGCCTAAGTCCATATATTTCACAAACCCAGGTTGTCTAACCTCAAATTGCAACCTTCTGTCCCTAAAACTGCAACACACATAACTCTGCTACAAGACACAAAGCCCAAATAGCAAATGACATCCTCCAGCCACAAATCAAGCAAAAATAATGCAACAATTTTTCAGTGTTGGAACCACAACTCCTGGCAACAGAACCACCACCGCGGGCCTCAACCTCCCTTGGGTTGTTCAAAATCTACAGCACTGAACAGAGAGAAGGCATTACTGCCTTCTCTCACCACTGGTCACCGAAGTTTCGCTGGATGCCAGCCACCACCTTCTCTAGTTGATGGAGAACAAACTTACTGTACCAAATCTGCAATCTTGCTCAGTTGCAGCTGTGCCTGTGTGTCTCTTTCCATAATGCCAGAATGTGTATTGCGCCCTTTTTTTCAAATCTTTTCCCTTTTTTCTCTCCCCAAAACTCATACCAGACAACAAAGTAATAAAAATGGCAGCTTTTGACTTAACCCAAACTCAAAAGCCCCTTTTTTTTTCTCTCGAAAGTTTAGGAAATCATGCAACTGAGCGAGCTTGCAGATTTCGAGACAGATGACATCACTTTGATACCTTGTTGAGAAATACTTGGGATTTAGGTTTTTTTTTTTTTTGGGGGGGGGGAGTAGAGAGAGGCTAGAGAAAATTAGAGATAGAACATTGATATTATAACAGGACAATAATGAAGGAATACACAGGACTTAACCCAACTCCTCTATCTATATAGAGGCTATAAGACACATAAAGACTCGAATCGAGTCTTGAATCATAAAATTCTGATAACTATGATTGCATCCTTTAACCTAATTTCTTCTAACACTTATAACTATAATACTTGTAATTAGGACATCATATTCTGTCTTTGATTCAAGTGTTTTGTGCTTTGTTTTTGTGTTTTGGATTGATGAATGAAGACGTTGTATTTTAGTGGTGTTGTCAGATTTTGTTCTTGGATCTTATTTACATAATGTGAACTTGCTGATCATAGTAATTTGCTGTATTTTTCTTTGTAAAGTTTCTAGAAAAATCATATTGGGTATGGTTTCATTTGTCTTATTTTCTTTATTTGGTTATTATCAATGCTATGGGTTCTAAACTGGCTTTCTATCAAATGAAAAATTGATGACTTTTAGTTTGTCATGATGTTCTGGTGGTTTGGTTTTTTCATTACTCTTATGGCCTTAAGTTTCCCCTTTTTTTTTTTCTCTTTGATAAAGGAAAAAAATTTATTAGGAAGAGGTAAAAGAATTACATAACCAAAGGATTATGTATCTTCCTAAAGAAACAAGTGACAGAAAATGAACACATTAACTAAGCAGAGATTTCTAATCTCTCTGTATGTCCACTAAAGAGACATTAACAGACTGTTAGGCCTTGGTCATTTCAGTAACTATATAAAATTCTGATTACATGCATGTTATGATTCTGAGTCTGGTTTTCTAACCTTTCTTTGTTAGGTTTTAAATTGCACTGAGTATGCCTGGCAACATAAATAGAGGCGTTTGGTGCTATTAAACTGATTATTCTTAACCCACAATATATAGTAGAACCCTTAAATGAAGTGTGAGAGATTACTAAGGGTGATGAATTGGTGATGGAAGAGATATGGCATAGCACTGGTTATATGAGTGGAAGTTTTGCCTTGTTTTTGTTTCTTTAAGTTTTAAAGGTAGTGAAATTTCACATGACTAAAAATTATGGTCTGGCATTTGATACATTGATCTAATTGTTACATTTTCACATTATTGGTTAGACATACTTCATTTGAGGGTCTGTAAATGCTATCTTTGTCCATATTAATATAATCCATCTGCTACTCTAAATTTGGAATCTAACCACCTAACAATTGAATGCTTTATGGGAAAGTATTTACCTATGTGATGTAGGACAAAGATGGGCAAATAATGATTATCTTTTGATTTTGATAATTATCATGTAATTTTTGTAGGTATTATTTTTAGGGATTTTGTTTTGTCATTTTGAGTAATTTCTAGATAAATAATGTAGATTTAGAGTCCTAATAGGATACTATATGGGTTAAGAGTGTTTTAGAATGATATTTAGTTGGTGAGGAAGTCTTGTCGTGCTTATAATTAGCACCAATGTGTAAAGCAAAATACACCATATATTTCTTATTTTCATAATAGGCATCAATGTCTTAAGCTAGCATGATATCTGGTACTTATGTTCATGCTTGTCCTACATCACCATGCAACATGAAAATGGAGGTCTTACCTACAACAGTGCTTTCTTTGAGGTGGTAGTGGTTGTAGTTAAATTCAACAGCCAATAGTGATATTTTGAGTAATTGATGGCTCATTTGCTGCACCATGTAAGGGTTGATAGTATAGGATAAGATATACAATTAAGTCTTATCAGTAAACTGTATAGCATAGCCTCGTATGATTTCCCTCTCATATATAAAATGCTGTATAATGCTATTATCCCTTGAGGTGAAGCATGAGGTCCAATAAGCAAAATTTATGTTAAAAAATAATAAGAATAAGAAAAAATATTTTTATTTCACTGATTCCTTCACTACTCATTATCATCCACTATCGCCACCACTACTTCCTCTCCATCACTACCACCACCCACTGTTATCATTCATCATTAATATCTTTTCCTCCACCACCATTGCCACCATAGAAGGATAATTTTATTTAGACTTTTTGGAAGGTCAAGGTTCCTTCTAGGGTTAAAATCTTTGTTTGGGATGCTGTTCTCCATAGGATCAATACTAAAATGATATGCTTCAAGTGCGCAGGTCTCATAAGACATTTTTCTCCAGATATATGTGTGATGTGTTACTAGAATTCAAAGATCAACAATCATTTGTTCTGCATTGTGATATGGCTTGGGAGCTTTGGACCAAATTATTTTCTTTATTTGATGTCACCTTTTGCCCTTTAAATTTGGGTTGTTTTTTTATCTATTTATTTCAAGAATTTTGGGGGGAATAAGGATAAGAAGGCTCTTTGGCATTGTGCTCATTTTGCAGTTATTTGGTGCATTTGGTGGGAAAGAAATGCTAGAATTTTGAGAAATTAGATCCAGTCAAGTTTTGTTTTGTGGGACAAGATTTTGTAAGTCACTTCTCTTTAGGTGAAAACTAATGGTTTTTTTTTTTTTTTTTTTTCAGAGGTTAAGTTTGTCTGGTTTGCATAGAAATTGGGCAGCAATCTTGTATTTACTTTTGAAGATTCCTTATCCTCTTCTCTTGTATTCTTTCCATTATTTATAAAAGTTTCTTTTTCTATAAAAAAGGATAATTTTATTTAAATTAAACTTTTAATATTATATATGTTGTTTTATATTGTGAGTAAGAAAATATACAATTATGTATGTTATATAATGACGCATCAAACAATGTATAGTATAAGAGTTTTATACTATGCATATACTCTCATAACCCCTCATACTATCGACACTTATATAGTGTACCAAATGAGGCCTGAGTTCATCTGAGGAACCTATAAATGAGCTTGTTGTTTATATGAGGTGGCAATAAGTTTCATTGAGAGTATATTGACACGGGCCAAGTGCCTGTGATATTTTTCTCATCACGATGTTGCTGGAAATGGGTATTTAAATGAAAAGGAATATTATTTTCCTTTTTCCCATGAGGAAAGGAATATAAGATGGCCTTCTTTTTTGATATTTGATCTAATCAACTTTGCTTATCTCATTTGTACTGAAAAAATGTCAAAGTTCCTTTACTTTGTTGTTTACTGACAAATATATCCTCTAATTTCCTTATCCATGTCATTCTTTCTTTTTTTTTTTTTCTCTTTTTGGTGGTGGTCTTCCCTTTGATTACTGCAGCTCTGGAGCTTATTGAGCATTTGCGTGCTATGGGTGAAACTAATGCTCTTCTTCAAAGGAATCCTGTAAAGTTCTTTCCTTCAAACCCCTTGACAATAATTGAATCTTCCTTGCATTGAGTTTTAATTATCAGGTGTTGCATCAAATCTTAAAAAGGGTTGTAAACTTATGAAACAGATCCTAAAGAGGGATACAGCCTTGGCAACCGCAGCTATTTATGATTCAATGTTTGCTGCAGAAGATGGCACTGTACCTGCAACCTTCCAGGTAATAATGTTTACAGGTCCTTGAGGAAGCAAATAGTTTTGAGCTTGCCATTCTTCTCGGAGCATTTGATCTAGAACTCTTTTAAAGTTGTTTTTATATTTATTGGATGATTTATTATTTGATTTTTACAATTTGATCCAAAACTAGAGAAAAATACTCTTGCAACCTCCCCCTTAGTGTAAGTGAATTTACATGGACCCTCGCCTTTATTTTGAATCCCATATGTTAGTTCAGTTAGTCACTGCCCATTTAGAGTCTCTTAATTCTTTATCCTTATTTTCATTAATTATTTTAATAAACATGAAAAGACCATAAATGTGCCTAATATATTCCCTTATTTCTTTTTTGGTAGATCAAAGGGGCCTAAGGTCCTTCTTTTATTTCTTTATCTTCATACCCTAAACTCCTCTTATCTTTTTGAAAACAGCATTCACCTATCAAACATCAAGATT
Source organism: Saraca asoca (assembly GCA_026873985.1). Taxonomy (NCBI): domain Eukaryota; kingdom Viridiplantae; phylum Streptophyta; class Magnoliopsida; order Fabales; family Fabaceae; genus Saraca; species Saraca asoca. The sequence continues at coordinate 4,890 of JANHAO010003879.1, read as the reverse complement.
TGAATTTAAATTCATCTAATTCTAGCATTTTTTTAGAAAAATAAATAATATTAAGAAGGCAGAAAAGAGTTACAAGACCGGAGGATTAGATATGCTTCTAGGAAAACCCCAAAACAACAAGAACAGAGTCACCAGACAAGGAAGGAACAAAAACATATCAACTTAGAAGAACTCTCCAATCTCTTGGCATGTCCACCAAAGAAACTCATTTGGGAAAAGATTTGGCTGTATACAGAGAAGGCAAATGCACGACCTTATCTCATAAGAGAGGCAGTAACAGAAACTGATCACCAAATATGTTGTACAGTCTATGCTGCAAATACCATGCAGCTGTGTAGTGCAAGAAATGATGGTTATTGGTCCCAGAATTTGAGAAACACATAACACTGCTAAGAGGCCTTGTGTGGTCTACATATCTATAGCAAATCATTAGTTATGTTTCTGTTGAGATTTTGGAGGAAACAAAAACAAAAATATGATTTGCAAGAGTAAACCCCAGTGGAATCTAAAGTCCAAATCTTTGTATCTCTTGAGGGAGAAGAGGGAGCAAATAGGGTCAAGTAACCAATGTATTGCAAAATTGGATCATTTGGTCTGATCAGTATGGCCATTGACCACTATGCCTTTTGTTTTGAGTTGACCCATAGAAGCATTCTTGCGGTTAAACTGGTCTGAACCGATAAGAATTGGTAAATTGGTCTGGTTATTAAAAACTGTTTTGGTTCACAAAACTGAAGTTTTTCCCCTTTTTTGGGTCATTTCACTATTTTTTTTTTTAAAAAAAATTGGTTATGGACTTATGGGTCAGCCCAAATAGATAAAATAATAATAATAATAATAAAGAGCTTCAATTGAATACATGAAGCTTCCAAATCCCTAATCTGACTTTTCTTTCCTGGTGTTCATGGACTCGGCACTCAACAATGGCGATCTCCTTCAATGGTGCCTGAACTCCCTAATTTGTTATGTTTTGTGTAGATCAGGTCTTATATTTTGAGGGTGGATATTTAATTTATTTATAAAAATTTATATAATATATTTAATTTTGTATTTATACAATCATCTGATTCGACCGTTAATTTAACCGGTTAACTAATTGAACTGTGATCCCATTATTTTTCCAGTTTGTTGACCGATTTTTAAAACATTGCCAGTAACTGAAGAAGAGATTGCAATATCAAAGCTTCCCTATCATTAAGGCACGTAAAAAATGTAAAAAGCTAAATCTAGAGTAGCATCTTAGTCTCACCACTCTCCTTTTATTCACTTTTTTTTAGGGAAAAAATTATGGAAACAATCACAAAACCCACTGATGCTATTTGCAGCAATGTTTACAGCTTGCTGTGGCAGTGGTGCGAACAACACTCAGTGGGTGCTTATGCTTTTGCTTCATGTGTTTATCTATAAAATTTTTGTTTTGCTACTTTTTGGGATTTGTTTTGGTCAGATTTGGGACATTTAAACACTGCATTGTCAGATTGAGTTTGGTGATCCAGTGAGAGAATAGATAGTGATTAAGAGTTGGACAATGAATAGATATAAGAAGGGAGAAGGGGGATTTCGGTTACTCTCTCTGTCAAGGTTCAGATTTAACGGTTGTTTAACAGTTCTGTTAGTCCAAATTATGAATTGGACTTATGTGTAATGTGTTTTCAGCTTCAAAGGGTGGTTCAACGTAGGTTTTAGAAATGCAATGGAGGTTTGTGTAGGGAGGTTAGTATATATTTCTCACAAAACTATTATTCTGGGTTTTTGGTTCTGGTTGGATTTTGAGTTTTAGAAGAGAAACTTAGCAATGAGAAAGGATTTGTCTCTTGTTGTAGTGCAACATGGTTTGATATGATTTCGAGACTCTGGCTGTGATTCTCCCACTTTTGTTGAAAAAGTAGTTTGTTGGTCACCTTTCAATCTTGACACCTTTGACTTTTGTGGTTCTTGAGGGTAAGTGTAGATATCCCTGGATGATGGCATCGACTGATTTCCTCTTGATTTTTTTTTTAGCCACATCCTACCCAATGGTATGCCATATTTTCTTGGTTCGTGAATCGTTTGTGGGATGTCATCTTGAATGATAGATGGTACAAGATTGATTTTTAATATTGAAGTATAAATTTGAAATAAAAGAAATTGAACTAGAATCTTTAGTGAATGGAATTGAGGTTAGAAATGTATTATAATACAATCTGAGCGATGAAAGATGGATTGCTATATTACTCTGTTTTTAATCTTTGATTGAAATGGTGATGGGATTCGGCATTTCTATACTCAGGATGGAAGAAGTCGAGAATGTTATGACCCTCTAGTGTAGTCATTTGTAAGCATGTAATTATTTACCTGACCCTAGATTTGCTTTGTTATCCCTTACCTGACTCTAGATTTGCTTGCTTTTCGTTTCTACTGTTGGGTCTATTGGAAGCTATCGTGGGCTTAGAAAAAATTCTACATGCTTATTCATGGGAAACTAACTATTTGGGGGCGTGGGTTGAATAATTCAGTTTCCATACATTCCAACGTCCACAATGGAAAAATAAATGTCTTTACATGTGAAAGTGGCACTTCGCAATTCTTCCACAGACTGGTTATTATGAATTATAAAAAGAGTGTTGTGCGCACATAGCTCCCTTACATAAAAAATGATAAGTGAGACTTGCATGTGGAACCTGCATGCCTCACTCTGAGGTGTGCGGATTGTGTATACAGTATTTTCCAAATTACAATGCAGCACTCATTGTTGATGATGGTTAATTTATGATTATTCTTGTGATTCTGTAGGTTATATACATGACGGGGTGGAGGGAACATCCATCTCAGCAGAAGGCCAAGAGGAGGGGATCTGCCACCATATCTTTCAAGGACATTCAGAATCAGTTTGGAAGTCAGAATTGACTACCGCCTCTCCATTTTCTCTCGGCAGAAAATGTAATCCAATGAATTTACACAATTACGAGCTTGGAATCGCTTCTTGATAAGTTCTCACACTTCTGCATTTAAAAGTGCGAGATATTTATAAGCACACACTCAGAATTTGTCGAGAAAGTAGTGACGCTAGGGTTAAATTATACACTGCCCGAATTTTGTCATATTTGCTCTAATTTTTTGACTTTGCCATCGAAGTACTCTCAGTGGGCACCCCTTTGCCATGCTCCTTTAATCTTTCCTATCTGTGGCTATGTGAAGTATCGGAGAAAAAGGTTGGACTAACAGTCCACGGTGGATAAAGAAACCATGAGTTTTTATGAATGCCCAATCCACTCTTTGCTTGTGATTTTCTTTAGCCGTTGTTAATGGTAAAAAGGAAATACAAGACACTGCATGGGCAAATTTTATTATATCCAAAAATGTCAAAAAACAAGAGTTTTGTAGTTGACCTGGTTCAAATTGTGCTCTTGTAACATGTACGGCATCTGATTTCGTTAACTATCAAATATCATGGCTATCGTGGTTAGGAGTCACTTTATAAAATAAATCTTCAATTTAGTGAAAGCACACATTAGAAATGTACTAATTAGGAAGCAATCATTCTCTTTGTTATTTGCATGTTGTGTTCGTGTTCTTTGTGTATCTAAGATGTATTGGACAAGTTATTCTTTATTTATAATACCTTTTTTTTTCTTCTCTAAAATGCCATGTTCATATGTCCATACTCGTGTTAGTCTACATGTATCTTAGTGTACAAGATATGTGATTTGGGTCCGTCTGATTTTTGGTGGCTTAAATTTTGGAAGGGGGTGATTTGGGTCCATCTGATTTTCGGTGGGTTAGATTTGGGAAAGGGGTGAGGTTCCCGTAGAAGATATAGGGCCTATTTGGGAAGCAGATTTTTTGTTTTTAAAAATAATTTTTTTATTTTTCTGTTCTTCAAAAATAAAAAAATTTGTTTGACAATCTTTTTTTAAAAGCTGTTTTTCAAAAATTATTTTCAAAAAATGTAACTAAAAAATAGTTCTCAGGAGATAATAAAATGATGTTTTCCCTTGTATTTGTATATAGTTGTTTTTAGATTTTTTTTAAAATTAAGAAGAATATATATTTTCATTAATGACAAAATTGTAAATAATATTAAATACATTTTTTTCATCTTAAAAAATAAAGAAAATATTTGTTTTCAAAATTTATATTTAAACAAGTTTTTTATTTTTTAATTCTAAAAAAACAGTTTTTAAAAACGATAAAATAAAAACACCTTAAAACATTTCCAAACAGTCCCATATATTCGGTGGTAGTTGTGTTTTAGTTCTTTTGCCTCTAACTAGATCTTTGGTTCAACGTCATTTGAGTTTCTCAAGTCATGACATGGAAGGATATGTAATGGAATTTAACAGTATGTTGCATATTTGCTAATGGTAGCTAGAGGAGTGATCAAATTACTAGCTTTTCATCGAAGATTGAGTTCCAAGCAAATTTCTTGTGATTTTTGTTTTACCAAAATATTAATCCCGCGTTCATTTATGAACATGGAAACATTGTTACGATGAGATTTTTTACGTTTGTAATCAAAATGTAAACCATCCTAAAGGTAATTTCCCAATTTCATTACTTAGTATGCTTCATGTTTCTAGCTTGAGCCGTTAATTTAGTCGTGGAAAGATAGTAACTTGTCTCTTCATGATAATTACATCAAATTAGAGAGCAACGGTTGCATGCATTCTCTTTTCTATATGGGAGTTAGCTTGCCATATTATAAGGCAACAATAATGTTGGGATCAGAACATGAACAACGGAAAAATAAAATGTGAAAATGTAAGAAGAGTGAATATCATAATTTTACGTGAAAAATCCTCTTTGGTCTTAAAGGGAAAAATCACGGGACAGACTCCGAAAAATATTTACTATATGTGATAAAACTGGTATAAGAATTATTGGTGTATCTCTCTCTCACACACTCAATAT
>JANHAO010003878.1:0-25288 GCA_026873985.1 Saraca asoca | reverse complement strand
AGAAGACTTTGGAAGGCCTAGACCCTTAAAGACCCCCTTCAGGCAGAGGAATAGAGATGAGTTTTGTGCCTACCATAATGAGGCTAGTCACGGAACGTCAAATTATTTGGCCCTTAGAGACGCAATTTAAGACTTGATCTGAAAGAGCCACTTAAGGGAATATGTGGTGCAGCCTACGGGACTGCCTCTCCAGCCTAATACTAGTCGAGAGCTAGAGGGCTCAGTTCAAATTATACACAAATGTTGTATTCTAAAATTTCAGAATGAACGAAAGTGTCCTTTCTTTACTTTGTTGAAAGCTATTTGCCATCTGGGTCGATGTTGTTATTTTCACCACCCCGTTTAGTCTTCTTTTCCTAGAAGTTATTGATTTTTGTAGCTTACATTTGGTTAACTTTCGCTAGCTCTTGTGAGGAACTTCATGCCAATTGTGATCTTTGATCTAGTTGAGGCCCCCCGGAGCTCATTCTAGAGAAGAATTGACAAATACTTAGCCAGTTGAGCTGCGGGCTCGCTAAGGTGTAGAGGCACTAAAAAACACTCATTATGCCAGCGCAGTTGCTTGCTCACTAAGGTGCGAAGGCACTAAAAAACCACTTACTATTGCCAGTGTGGTTGCATGCTCGCTGAGGTGCAGAGGCACTAAAAAACACTCGCTATGTCAGCACAACTGCGTGCTCACTGAGGTGCAGAGGCACTAAAAAACACTCGCTGTTGCCAGTGTGGTTGTGTGCTCACTGAGGTATGGAGGCCTTAAAAAATGCTCGCTATGCCAATGTAGCTACGTGCTCGCTGAGGTGCGAAGGCACTAAAAAACACTCACTATTGCCAGTGTGGCTGCGTGCTCACTGAGGTGCGGAGGCACTAAAAAACACTCGCTATGCCAACGCAGCTGCATGCTCGTTGAAGTGCGGAGGCACTAAAAAATCCTCACTATGCCACTGCAGCTGTGTGTTTGTTAAGGTGCAGAGGCACTAAAAAACACTCATTGTTGCCAGGCGACTGCGTGCTCACTGAGGTGCAGAGGCACTAAAAAAACACTCAATGCTAGCATGGCTTCATGCCTACCAAGGTGTAAAGAATTGACGAACTTGCTAGTTGCCTAAGGCAAGGGAATCGTTCGCTTCACAGCTTTCATGCAAACCTATTCATTTGGCCATGAGATTAGCCCAAGATTGCTCACCTCTTAATTTCGCGGCTCTCAAGCGAACTCTGTTAATTTCACAGCTCTCATGTGAACTCATTTACCTAGCCATAGGATCGGCCTAAACGGGGAAGCACTCAACCTCACAATTTACTCGCAACTAAGTATTCACAACCCTCTCACACTATTTTCTAGTCGTATGCGAAAATTATTCGCATAATATTTGTATAAGAGATTTGAGCAACAAGTAAGGGTTGCAGAAAATAAATTTTATTCATAAAAAGACCTCAACGAGGTAGATGTACATCAAAAAGCTCTAGATACAGACCTAAGCAAAATACCAAAAGGAAAAGCCTATGACTAAGAAGAAGGATCGGCCACGAAGGGCCGCACCTTAGCTTATTAGAGCCTATGTGCCGTAACTTTCTTCTTCCAACGCACAATCAGCAACAGCACTATAGCCATCTTCGACCACTTGCTCCTCTTGAAGGAAGCACACCATAAAGCCTCAGAAGCTTGGCTGGTAGAACAAATGCCTCACGACGAAGCCGACAAGACACAGTCTAGGATCCATATGAGATCCTTCCGCGTTACCAGGGAAGATAAGTCTTACAAGCTATCTATGAAGCAAGCCATACACGCCTTTGAGAAAGGCCAGAACATCGAAAATGTGGTGGTTTATCAGGAAATCCCATGGTTTGCTCACTGCAGTAATAGAAGGGATTGCCCTTCCCTTATATAGAGCCGAGGGCCGGCTCCATCGAAGAATCCAGATTCATTCCTCCCAACTATCTTCACTTATGGCCTCAGAAAAGGCTAAGTTTGACTCAGTAATAACTATCAGACACGTGCTATGAGGAGCATGGCCTAGAACAAATGAAATGACAGTCTCGAGGAGAAGATTTTGACTGATAGAAATCAAAGAGTTTCAACTCCCAGCCCCGCAACGTGAGCTGAGAGTTGGGGGGCTTATGTTATATGAAGAAATCAATTTGTACCGGATGGACATGCGAGAAGTCTAAAGAGCAACATAAGACCGGCTCAAATAGTCCCCGGATCACTATATTCTTTAGCCTACACCATGAGGCAACATCTCCGGCTCGCACTCGCAATCCACCTGAGCAAGTTTGACATGCCGATCTAGAACAATGAGTGCAACCCCAAATTGTGCGATTTGGCCAACATAGTGTAGTAAGTGACCCGTACTTGCCAGACAAAAGACTTAGTCATTCATTGTCCCAATGGTTGAATGGGGCTTACCTACAGAAGACAATTTACAGTAGCTGAAAAAGGAGATTTAGTATGTATATTCTATCTTATAAATTAAATGTTGATGTAATAGTTTTACTGCATATGTAATAACCATTGTAACCCTCTCCTCCTCTATAAATACGAGAAAGGATCCCCTCTACAAAAGGAGAGGTTGGAGTATGCCGAAACTCTACGAAAACAAAAATCAAATAGTGTAACTTTGTAGAAACACTATCTTAATAATATACTATCGTAGACGTAGGGTCTGGTGATATCTGGATTTGGCTGAATCACGTTAAATCCAGTGTCTTTTCTTTTCTCTTCCCTTCTTCTCTCTTTATCTTGCTATTTTTATCGTGCTTGAATCGGATAAAGGTCAGAGATCCCAAAAAATCCCCCCGTTGGCCGGAGTTTGGACCATTACCAAAATCCAACGTCAACACCTGCCATGAGAAATCATATGGAATGTTACCATGTATCAATAAACTTATCATATAAAACATAGTATAAATGATTCTTAGACTTAAGATCAACACAATATCTTATGTATAAAGTTGAGTACTTTGATTTTATTCTAGGTTTGCACTTTTAAAGAGTCCATATGAATAATTTTGGGTGTACCACGATGTATATGAAGGTAATGATTGATGAAGGTGGAATTCATCCTGCTTTGTAATAAGGAATGATATTCAAAAAATGTTCTAATAGTTGCACTATGATCAAAATCATAAGCCTATGTATTGATGATACATAAAAAGGGTTTTGTGTATAATCAATTAATGATACATAAAAGAAGTTTTATGTATGAATAATTGTAAGATAGAACATGGTTAAACATATACTTTTTAGATTGGACGTTCATGATAGGGTTGAACTTGAACCATACTCTAAGTCCAATTTAAATATCAAGAGATGAAGGGATTGAATTACACATTAACACCTTATCACCAAAGGTTTTGATTTTCACAAATCTATTTATGGCATTAGGGTGGTCATAATGCTTTGTTAGAAGCCAATTTTGATCTGTGAATTTGTTTGAACAATTTAAGGAAATTATGTTTGAATTTAAAAGAGTTTCAATTTAATTAATCTTATAGAAGCTTTTAAACAAATTCATTGTTAACATATATGGAAACCTAATGGGTGACACACAATAGAATTTCTCTTATCCAAAGTTAAAGAAAAGCTAGAATGCAAAATATTGTGAATTCAAGAGTTGAATTAAGTTAACATCTTGAAATTTTGAAATGATTAATTAAGTATTCTAATATGATTAGAAGTGATAATTAATCAATGGTTTAATAATTTTAATGGAGATTACAATTATTAAATAGTAGTAAATTTCCATTATTGATATTTAAATATTGTAGAACATTTATACTCCCTTTTGGAGAAGATCATGAGTAGAATAATGGTTCCTCATTTAGAAAGTTGTTTAAACTAATAAAACAATTAGAGAATAATTGCATAAGAGAATTTATAAGTTTGAACGCATAAAAAAAAGTGTTTGGGCTTGTTAGACACAAAAGAGTGAGCATAATGTTAAGAAGTGTGGACTTCTTAGGTCAAAGGGGTTGCATGGAATCCACTAGATGAGTGGATGGCATAAGCAAGGGGAAACCCTAGCTTATGCACCACTAATGTATGCTCTCCACTCTTGCTTGTGCACTATTCATGTATGCTCTCCACACTTGCTTGAGCACTAATATCTTCTATTTAAAAAGGAGAGAAGCCAACCTTTCACAACATGAAAAAAAACCTCTGCACATGTGTTATGAGCCAACTCTCTCTATGTGATCTCAATTCTCATCTCCTATTTAGTTTATGTGGATCACCGTTAGTGTTAGAGATCAAATCTAAAGGAGTTGTAAAGACAATTCAAAAAACTTGATCATGGGGTTGTTGCAGAGTTCATGAAATTGCTTGGAGATCAAATTCAAATTTAGAGATTGAGAATTCCAAGAACAACTCTTATGAAAGTTATAATTTAAATTGTTACATCAAATCATTCCTTACTTTATGAATGAATTAATTTGCAAAGAACATGATTTGAGTTTGGGAAAAATTTTAAAATTTCGTTGCGTATATTTGATGCTTTTTGATTTGCATACTTGATGCTAAGATCTATTTTTCCCAACATGTAAAATATCATGTGTATTGTGTAACCTTACACAACGTTGAAAGCCTCCCATCCATAAAGATACATATCCTTTGCATAGAATTCAAAATGAACCATTATACCTTAAAATGAGAGTATTCTACCTAGGGTTTACTACTTTAGTCCTACTTAATGTCTATAAATGGATCCCTAATGTATGTGGAGATGTCATGCTTCTAAAAAGTGATACAACCTTCTATAAGTGATTTGATGCTTCTCACTAGTTTATATCATATGATGAGATGTCATTGGATAACGACTGGAAAATGATTTTCTCATCAATACTATTTACAATAGAGGTATGTATGTTTGAGGTGGTTTGCAAATAAACACTTACAAATATTCACAAATTTTCCCTTAATGTCCATAATTCTAGAAATTACAATAGATAAAACAATAATGCTACTCTTATGTCCTTGTACCTACTCTTTCACCCACATCCTTTCACAAGCATATTTCTATGCCCCATCTACTTATGAGAGGATGTGAATGGAAGAGTGGTTATAAAGATGTCACAATTCAACTTTTGCCTTCGTGACCATCATGGGAACTGACACCTTTCATTGCCACTGGCCTTTCTAACTTAACTTTAACTTAGTTGGGTAATTTTTTTTTCAAATTCATTAAAACTAACATACATATTTATATTCAATCACACTTAGTGAGCTAAAGATTATATACATATAATTTATGTTCAATCATAATCTCATACACTTTCACTCTACTTTTCCGTATATCCCTAATTGAATATCTCATCTCTAAGTGAGAGTGATATGCATGACTAGCTTGGTAATAAAAGCCCTAACTGCACCCATGAATTCCACAACCTTACAATTAAGACTGTGCACTTGACTCTGATATCCATCCTTAGATATAGCAATATGATCCACATAAGTACAAGTATTCATCAAGGCCAGACATATACGTGTATATGTGTGTGCATGTGTGTGTATGTGTGTTAAGGTTCATAGCTTTATATAAAGGATTACATGGTCATCCAAGCTATGTATAGTTTGCGAATGAATGTTATGTATATAGTGCAATTCATCCTTATACTCCCTTTCAATCCTTATCCATCCTTCATCCAACCTTATTCCTCCTATTCTAATTATACCACCCTTCCTAAGCCGAGAAGCCACATCACTAGCTAATATTCATGATTTTTCATTTCACAATTCTCATGCTCAAAAGCCATGCTTTTTGTGTATATTGATGCAAACAAATCATATGCAAGGTTATATGTGCACCACAAACCTATATCTTCATAATTCTTCCTTATGAGCCTCTTCATAACAATTTATTCTTGTATAGAGATACAAGATTTCAACATTTCACAGTTATTTTATAATGACCTTGCAATTATATTCATAGCAATTCATTCTTATGCACTCATTATTTCAATGTTTATCATCATCAATGTATACATAAAAAATCATGACCCTGCAATTATATTCATAGTAGTTGATTCTTATGCAGGCATATTTCAATGTTTATCATCATCAATTTATATAGTAGATCATAGCCTTGCAACTTAATATCCAAACATGTTATAAAGGCTATATCTACAAAATTGCATAGTTATTTATGACTTATAATGTCACACATCTTGAATTCCAGGAACATGATTAGCACAAATCACCATGTGGTGACCCACAAACTTATGAACATACTTGTATCATAAAACCTTTCTTATTTTGAAAATCCTAAAATCAATATGGAAAATATAATTGGTGCTTTTAATTTTAAAATTCATGATATGCAATATTTTGATAAAAACATTTTTAATAAAAATTTTCCTTAATTTTTGTTAAACAAATATAAACTTTTTTCTAAAACATAAATCATAATAACTCTTAGGCCTTTGTTTGGTTGGTCAAACACAAATCACTAAAAAGGAACCAAAAGATTCATGTACCTAATAGCATGCACATATATAATGAGAAGTCTCCTCTAAATGAGATATCCTCCATAATTCCATTAACTTGAAATTGTTAATGGAATAAATGAGTATAACTCATGTACTTAGTGAGCAGAAAAGTCTCAACCTATCTTTAGGTTGAAAACATTTTGGTCATAGAAGCATATATATAATTCATGAACTATAGAATATATCATATCATATGTATATATAATCATTCACATGCAACTTTAACTGCTCTTATCTTTCTGGGCTTGCTTAATCTTTCTCTATGTGATCATGCATTATCTTAAATCTTATCTTATCTCATATCATGTATCATGTTATCATGTGTTTATCAAGCAAGGGTTTTATGATAATTTCATGGAAAACTATTTGATTACAGTAAATGTGGGACAATAAGGTTAACCAAATAAATAGTGAGTAATGATCGTCTTACTGTGTTAAGGCATGGGATTGTAGGTCACCCCATCATGTACATATGCTCATTTTGTGAGTTTTATCAACCTTGTAAGATAAGTCATACATAACTATTCTAGCATTGTGGGTTAATGAAAGGAGTGATGAGTGAAAGTTTGTATGTCCCTAATGACATACCGTGCCCTACGACTTACCATGTAAAGTGTGCTCTTTTATACCGCACCATGAATCATGTGCCACTCTCCCCAATGATGGAAAAATCAAAAGGTTAATCTCTTGGTACACATAGGTCTTTCAAATGCCACTTGTTTTGTGCCAGTATATATACACAAAGCATATTTGAAACATCTTTATGTATTTTTTGGATTTCCCTAAGGAAACCATATTCTCTATCTGTAATAAACTGATTCAACTTATTATTCCTAAGCTTTCTGTGGAGATCTACTCTTCATAATGTGATCCTAAATGCATATGAGAATTTCATGAAAATTATGGGAAAGTCAACTTAAATAAGTTTTTTTTTTTTTGGAGAAATACTTTTCAATTTTAAAGATATGTTATGTGTTTGAATTGTTATAAAATAGTATATAATAAATGAAAATTTAAAATAATAAAATAAATGATATTTTTGAAAATTACATTTTCAAGGAAAAACTTATGAAAATCTAAAAATGAAATTTTTAAGCAATTTAATTTGAAAATATAAAAATAAAGTTTCATGACAATTTTTAAAATTCATGTGATATGAAAATATGGGAAATCTAGAGTCAAGAATGAATGAGATTGTGCTTCATGAAAACATGCATAGTTGGATCTCTAAGAATATCCAACTAGAATGTAATTCTATTCCATGCTAAGCCATAGGTTAATTCTACCCATACATATTAACAATAAATCATACATAATAAATAAATCAAACATCAATCATGGTTCCTCATTTCTAACTTGATCTAATTCCCTGTTGATTCTCCTTTGACTATTCAAGTGTCTTAAGTTCATGTATCATAATTATATTGAAGTCTTATCTTGGTTTATTCATGGTCTTGACATTTCATTTGTAACATAAATCTATTATTGTTACATCATTATTATTTTCTGAACCTATTCATCTTAAAACTAGTATTTGTTTAGGTTTAACTTTCTTGCTTCACATCACATAGAAAATATTTGGCTAAATTTGAAATATTATTTTTGTATAGAAAAGAAAGCTAGAGGATAGAAATTCCCCCTCATATGTTAGAGGGATTTCTAATTCCTTTGGTCCTAGACCTAATTCACAACATTGGCAATATCTTAGGACCTAAGCAAAATTTACCCTTGAAAATAAAATAGAATACAAAGATAAGATAATATGAACTCAGATTTGTTTTAAGTTCAATCAAATTACTTCAAATTTGCAGTTTCAAACTAAGGATGCATTGGGATTTCTTCCTAATAGGGTTTCGACTCTCTGGGACCTCCTGAATGCATTAGGTGTTGGAAAATTTTTCCTTGAGCTCGAATCATGTTGTTTGCAAATTAATTCATAAAATTTTGTATAATTCAAATAAGCTTAAAAGTAATGATTTGAATTATATCTTATTGAGAGTTGTTATTAGAATCCTTAGTCATCAAATTCGAATTTGATCTTTAAGCAATGCCATAAACTCTCTAACAAGCCTTATGATCATGTCTTTAGATTATTTTTAGGCAACTTTTTTGGATTTGATCTCCAACACTAATAGTGATCCAAATGAACCAATTAGATTCAAAGCCTCCTCTAATATTCATGTAATAAGTAGAGTAGGAAAATCAACTCTTTAGCTTGAAGGTGTTAACTTTCTAGGAAATCTCAAATTCACTCAACTAGGGCTGGTGTTCAAATACAAAGAGGAAAAGAGAAAAGAGATCACATTGGAAGAGTTTTGGACGCACAACACATGTGCTAGGGTTTCACATTTCTTTGTGATCTCTCCTTTTTAAATAAAAGAGATTGGAGCACAAGTAAAAGTGGAAAGCAAGCATGAATGCCATATAAGTAAGGGTTTTTCCTGGCTTGTGCCATTCACTTCTTTAAGTGGTTGGGTTGCACAGCTAGGCTTAATATTTTAGGCTTATGTGTTGCCCTCTTGGCCAAATGAATCGATTCTTTTTACTTGGGTCGTAATGTATACAAACTCATTAACCTTCATGCACTCTCTTTTTGTATCCTATAAGCCCAAACTCCTTTCTCAGGTTACTATGAATCAAAACACAAAAATTCTCATATGCAATCAAAGATATTTAGAAATATAATTATATGTATAAATTATCTCATAATTACAATTCCAATTATAATTAATTTATATACAACTATATTTCAAAGACCTTATCTAATATAGTATACATATATCAATATATATATATATTAAAACTAAATTGATAAAAAAGTTAAAATATCATGTTTATCATATATGCTAAGATATATAGTTTTTATGTCATTACAATTAATTTGCCTCTAAAGCATCTATACTAACACTGATGTTGTTTTATTGAATCTTGTGTGTCACAATTTGTCTGACTTGACACTAGTTGACCATCCAGCCCTAGCGAACCAGTTGATCGATTAATCCACCATTGGGAACCAACCCGTTGGCCTACAAGCCACCTTACTAGATCTTTGTCTGAGTCTGGTCAAGTTAACCCTTATAGGGTGTCACATATAAGACTTTTCTTAACTCTTGATTAGTTTTCAAACAACATATTACTAGCCTTGTTTTATTTTAAATTAATTCTTCTATTAATATTTATAGTTCAATCCTAAGAGTTTTTTTTGAAACTTTCTAAAATCACCAATTACCTTTTTTTTATATAAATAACCAATTCCCCTCAACCTTTTTCCCTAATTTTATTCTTTAACATCTTGTCAAAATATACTTTCAAATATTAAGTCTACAAGTTTAAATTTTGTCTTACATTTTTCAAGTGTCACTTTTAATCTCTTGGCAATTTATGTCAGCTATTTTTCTTTAAAAAATATTCTTTGTCCATAGTCCTTTATATAAATATGATATCATTTTTTATATGCATTTTTCTCTTAATCCACCCACATATGGTCAAGTCATATTCAAACAATCAAAGAAGTTCTTTTCCACAACATTCATTAATCATAGCATATGATTTCACAAAATTTAGTGGACATAGCACAAGCACAAATTTGAATACACTAATACGCATGTAGATATGGTGCACGAAGAATGCATGTAACTTAGTAAAATTAGAAACCCCATTCATAACTTTTTAAACTCCTTAGCTTTAATTGCAAATTCCTCAAGCTTCCTCCAAGGTCCAAGATGTCATTTCCAAATTTTTGCAACATTCTAGAATGTATATATCATGTAAATATATTTATTGGAGGAGTACTACCAATAAATTTACTTGTAGTTAAACATGTAGTATCCTATTGTATATACTCAACTTGTAACTCACTTAGCTAATTTTACAGGCTTCAAATATTTATTTAAAATTTTGCAAGTACTTAGAAATTGTTAGAATTCATTTACTATGTCTTTCTATAAACTTGTTTCATAAAATCTCTTTGAAACATGAGAAAAAGTCACAGGGATAGTAGAAATATCAAAAACTCCTCTTGGTCCCACATGACCCCATGTGATGGAACCTCCCTTTTGGCACTTTCTCTTGGATTTTTGCTTCAAATCTTTAAATCTTATTACATGGAATGAAAAAAAGGGAGATGAAGAGATTAACATACCTAATTTGTAATTTGATTGGAGCTTTAAATCTTGATAGATATAATAGAGAAAATGAAGCTTTCAAGAATCTTACTAATAGCTAAGTGAAGAAAATTAAAGAGCATGAAAGGGAGAGTGGCGTGTGCGATGAGAGGTGGGAAGTTGATCTCCCTTTCACTATTTATAGAATTTGTGAGCCTCGTGGGCTTGGTGGACAAGTTTCTTTAGCTTGCGTATGAAATTAACTTGCTTGGCAAGTTTAGGTAGCCTACCTACTAAGCTTGAATAACTTCTTTGACAAACCTAGGGATAAACTAATAATTTCATTCTAGGAACATTTTAATAATTTTTCTCTCATGCTTATCCAAAAAAATAAATTTGTAATTGTCATTATAGAAAATCTTGTGTTTTTTTATCTTTAATAATTATCCAAAAGGAATCTTTTAAAGTAATTCTAAAAGAAATTAATTTTTTATAATATTAAATATTTCATGTAATCATGCTATTTCGTCTTTATTCTATTAATTAGATATACGATTTTTGAAAAATATGTTTGCTTCCTTTCTAAACAAGGTTAGATTAACACAAATTTGTTGGGTTATATTTCTTGTGATGGTCTCCAAGAAAAGACCCACTTTAATTATTTTCTGAAGTCTTGAACTAAATTAAAAAAAATCAAGCAAAAGTTAACCAACTCAAATTTCTCTCTTTTTCAACCATTTATCTTCCTTCCTAAATTTCGACAATTCATATTACTTTCCAATTCAAATTAAAATGTTTTAAATATATATTAAATAAAGTCGTGTATTAATGATGCTTTTCTTAAAAGTCTAGTTAATAAAACAAGGTATTAAATAGTCTTATACAAGATTTTTAATAAAAATTTTACTGATATTAATAAAACTTAAAAACCTCTGTCATAACATAAATGGTTATTTATTTATTGAAATAAATGGTATATCAAATTATTAAAAACAATGATTAGTTTATTTATTCATCCAAAATAATTATACAAGGCACTAAAATACTTAATATGTCAAGATGTAATTTCTTCATTTTATGATAGGGCTTGAAACATAGTGAGAAGACTGGATTTTTCTTGAAAGCTTAGATAATTAGAGTGGAAAGGATTTTGTAGTAATGATGATTAAAGAAATAATTGCAAGACAAGCTTATTACCTCTTATCTCGCTGCATCACCTCGCATTGGTATAGGTTTCTTGAGAGTTGTTTTTGTATTATTTTACCTTTTTACAACTTCACTGTCATGACACTTTTCTTTTATGTAAGACTTAATCATGACACTTGCCCTTCGTGCAAGCGTTGACGTGACACTAGGTTTACACGCATGCATAGTTTTCTTTGGGAATGGTAGTTTTGGCTCGTTACATTCAAATGTCTTACTTGTTTGTCATGTTCAAAGTCATATTTCACATAAAACAAGAATATTATTTATTTAATAAACTCCCATCCAAACTTCTTCAATATTTGTTCAGGAAACCGTAGAGATTAACACCATCTACTTTTTTATTTGTACTAAAAAAAACCTTTTCATACTTATAAGTTTAAAGGATAACGAAGTAATTTTAAGACAGGACTAATTCCCATAATATTGCATTAAATTTTTACCTCTTCCCTTATTTTTGTCTATCTCTTACTCTCTCCTTCGAGAAAAAGATATACAATTTCCCTTTTAGAGATTGTGCACCAACTGGGTGATTTATTTTACAGTTTTGGTTTAAGTAGGAAAAAGAAAAAGGTCTGGTAGTGTTTTTCAGATATTTCAATTAATTACAAAAAATATATATAAACATGGTTTTATTTTTAACTATCATTATTATATAATTTAGAGAATGCCGCACTATGTCAGTTGTTTTGTGCCTTTTGATGATTCAATGTTGGATTCAATTCGTAAGTACCGCAACTAGAATAAGATACTGAATCCATTTTCATCTTTGGTAAAGATAGAAAGAATGGCTAAAGAGGAAAGACCCAGAACTGTCCGCTCTATAGGGTATTGGCCGATTGGACTCAGAGATACGGAGGTCGTTGACGATGGGAACCTTTAGGAGAGAGAATTGAGACAACAAAGACACGGACCCTGCCATTAAGGAGTAGACCAATTTTTAAAATATTTTTATATTAAATTGCTACAGCACTCTGACGATTTTAAGTTTTAAATTTCAATATTTCAGTTTTAAAAAAGTGTAGAATATATAAAAATTAGCACAATCAATATACATATAAACTTTAGTTATGATTTTAGAATTTTAATTAATACTTTAAAAATTGGATCTAATAACAAATAAAAAAATTATCTAATCATGATTTAATTGATCTAATCGATGAAACTAATGATGAAATTAATTAATGTCATAAATATATATTTATATAAACTTATTAAAAAATAAAATATTCTTACATTATAAATATGAACTTATTTTATTTAAAAATAAAAAAATAGAACATAATAATAAATTTTTAATTAATTAAATATTATTTTTTATTAATTTTTAATTATATATATAGACTTGTTAAACTAACCTAATAAAAAAATTAAAGCAAAACTATATATATATATATATATACACGCACACACACACACACACACATGACTGGCCAATCTTTGGAAATTGGATTGAATTTTTTATTTCTCTTATTCTTACCAGCTCTATCAATTGGACCACAGATCAACTTGACCCAAATAAACCCAAATAAATCAACAATTAACTGTCAAACCAGTTAGACCACCTTATCTTATCCAATTTTAAAAACATTGATTCTAATAAAGGCTCGGCTTTAGAGTTTCCGAGTAAAAAATCGGAAATAGACATAATATAGCAACATAGACAAATTCCAAAACTACTATATGTCTAAGAAATCAGAAATCAATAGGATAAATAAAGATATACTACAACATAATAATCCATTGAAGCTCATACCCATGAACCGAGTAATTGAAATCATGCCCTAACGCAACACATAGATTAACAGTTACTTTCAATTAACAAAAAGAAGTAAAACATAAAACATCCATGTTAGAAAAGTTATTTCAAAGTTCTAATTCAGCACAGACAGTAAATGTTGCACCACATAAATTTTATCTAACAGGATTTTCTGTACTACTTTGTCATGTAAATCATCCACCGATAATTAGTGCTAGCCTAGCATTTAGCTATGCCTTTATGTAAACACACTTTCCCTCTTATATTTCTTCTATGTTATTCTAAAAAAAAATCAATAAATCTCCATAGAAATCTGTCATGCGTTAGCACCATAGTTCATTAAATCATTAACGGAAGGAAAAAAAAAAACTGAAAACAGATTGAAATGTTATATATTGTCAAAGCCTTCAATTCTTTAACCAATGTTTGACAACTAAATCTCAACATCCCCACCCAACCCAATAAACTTAATGAGATATGCGTAGCAACATAGAAGGCATTGGAAAAACGGAGACATTAGAATTAGCTCTGGCATAAAATCTGCAGTTCAAAATTACAATGGTTGTGAAGGGAATTGGGATCTAGCCAGAAGAAGAAGAGCTTAAACATAAAATGGCACAATCTCATTAGAAACTTTCAAAGCTTCAAGAAAACCGACAACCAAATAGCACAATCTCATTAGTAAAAATAACTAATCAAGTTTTTCTAACGCATACTTTGCATTTCCATTTGGACAGACCACTACAAAGAAAATAAGCAAACTTCAGTTAACTAGAGCCTGTATCCACCCCTAGTAGCAAGCTTAGGCAACGAATCAAACACCTTACTTAGTCAGACACAAAAACGCAACAGAATTAGGAACCTGTAAATCAGAGACAATATATAGCATGTGGGTAACTGGTTAGGCACATTCACCATTGGCAATGTATAAATTTGGAAGTTTTGTGTAGGCACCAACAAATTCTAAAACATCCTTATCTTGAACTTCACTCCAACCATCTCTTTGATCATCTACCAAACTGCTCTCATTGCCAAAAACTAAAGCCCAAGGATTTGCTTGAGAACTTTACCTCAAATATAAGGCTCTTTTAGCTAAACTCACTGCTTGACTTCTATTCTAAAGTGCGCACACAGCAGTTGACTACACTTCCTATGAGAATTTTCACCAAAAACAAATTTTTCTTGCAGATACCATGTAAGCAACATGATGTTTCATAATTTTCAAGCAGTATTACAAACCATTGATCAATTAAGAAGTAGAAATGAAACTAAAATTTAAGTCAAATGAATGATTATTAATATATATCACTAAAGAAGCATTATTTTGTGAAAATTGCAACCTTCAAATTTAAGCCCAATGCATATAGTCACATATTCACATGTGCATGTCACAATTCAAACAGACAATTTATAATTGCTAGTGAAAACTAGGGATGGCAAAATGGATGGATTTCCAAGAATCTATCCTAATCCATCCAAATTTGAGTCTATCCAAACACATCCATGATGTTTAGCAGGTCAAATGGATAGGCAAAATATTTATCCATTAATAAAAGAATTATTCAAGATTCATTCATGGCTATCCATTATCCATCCATCTTAATATTTTTTTATTCAAAAATTAAAATAAATATTTAACAAAATGGTCATTAAATATTCACCAATACTTCAATACTGCATTATAAATATCTTGCTTTTTCTTCTTATTTTCTCCATTTTTTATCAATCTTGTGTTGTAGTATAGAGTTGAGGGGTTGTCTATCTAATTGTGAAATAACATATCTTTATTTAATTATTTTTTTTACACAATAAATGACTTCTTTGATGATAATAGAATTGAGGATTTAGAAAATCACAAAAGATATTCAAGGTAAAAAATACAAAACTTTTATAATATAGGATCAATATGATAAAATGATGGATGAAGATGAGATATCAAAAGTAATATGTAAAATATGAGGAACTAATTAAGTTAATTGATCAAATTTTGGGACATCAAATATGAAATATTAGTGGAGAAGGCATCCCAAATCCCAAGAAAAAAAAAACTACTTGTGCAACTAAGTGAAAAAAATAAACTAAAAATTGCAGACATGAGTTAAATATAATTTTAAAATTTTTAATAATAAAAATTGTTTTCTAATATTAGTACCGAATTGGCAATAGTGGTAAAAAAATAATAGCAGTAAAAAATAATAGAATAAAATAATATAAAAATAGTGATGGCTAAATGGATAAATAAATCGATTAGGTCCCACCAAAGCTTTATGTATGAGTCATAGGTTAATTTATGATCCATATAAAATTTTAATTAGATCATAAATGGATAGATAAGTCAACAATGACCCATACATTAATTATCTAATTCAAATCTATTCAAATCATCCATTTGGCACAACTGGTCAAAATTCACAATCCATGATAAAAGAGAAAAAAAGACTTATTTAAAAGAAATTAAAAAAGGGACCTCTCCGCTGGTGAATAGGAGTTCTTCCCCAGCTGATTCCTCTATGAAGTGATCCAAGCTCCATGCAAGCTTACAAAATAGAAATTAATACAGCTTTATACCTCATTCAAACAAATTATCAAACAGATAGTGCCAGATAGGATCACAACTAACTAGACATAATGTCAAGCTAATATAACTCGTTATTACATTATGCAAGCAATGATTCTTAGTGAGTCAGTGTTTTCAACACTGGTTCCAACACTGTTTTGACTTTTGGGTGGACCTCCAATGAAGATTGTGGTTCAACAATTACATAACGGATGATGAATAGGAAATTGCATTACAAAACTCGAATGAAAATTGCATGAGGAAAATATTGGAGTATTTAAACAATTGATATAGCAACAAATAGCAGAGCATGAACTAAAGTCTATAATGCAAATAGCAGCAAGCAAATCTTTGAAAAGAGGGGACGTTCTTAACTTTTATAGTTGAATGAATGAATGTAAATATGTCATGGCCAAATTATGAATTTTCTGTCACAACTATCCAGCTTTGTTATTGAATATATATATATATATATATATATATAATATTTCTCATCCAAGAGAGGGGCACAAAAAAGAAGTTAGATTCTATTACAGGACTAATTTAAATGTGAATTCCACTAACTCTAATGATCATAAATAGTGACTACATTATATAGTTCATCTGCAGAACTACAACTAAAACTTCCTCTAGCAATATATATATTATAGTCTAGTGGACAATAATGAAACAGATGTTCTAAGTATTTTTTTTATCAACTCCTGTATGGGGTACAACATCCATTATTTGAAGGCAGATAACAATCAATAATTCTTAACGTACCTTAGAATTGACTTCCTCTTGTTGGATTGGCCATAAAGGGTCTTATATTGTTTTACATGTCATTTGACCTAAAGTTCCAATATATACAATATAGCAGCAGTACGTTTCAGAGAATCCTGATATTAAAATTTAAATGTATTACATATCATTCGTCAGTGAAAATTCAATCTATGAAACTGAAAAAAGATACCTTTTTTCTTGTAAGTACACACACAACAGCAGTTCATCCTTGCTCATACCTCTATGATGTGAAATGTTCTCCATGAAAGGTAACAAAAAATGAATTAATGCACCTTTTTTCAAACAAATTATCAAACAGATAAGGTGCAAATGGGATCAAATTAATTAAACATAATGTCAAGCAAATATGAATTCTTATTAGGCAAGCAAGAGGCACCAAAAATCAATCACCAATCTCCAAGATAGCGAATAGAAATGAAACCAAGCCAGCAGAAAATATCAATTATTTACTAGAAGTATAATGACAATGAAGCCAGAAAGGGGATAGAGAGTTGACATGTACATGACCAGAATGAAATCCATGATTGTTTTGGCAACATGTGGATGTTGCTGTATCTTCTCAGTGGCGGTTTTGCTTAGATTAGTGGTTCAACTCAACATTGGCTGTTTTTCCTTTTGAGTGGAGCTCAGATGAAGATTGTGGTTCAAATCAATATTGAAGCATTCTGCAGCATGGATGATAATAACAACATACAATACAGCTCAAATTACACTCATATAAAGTCAACAAAAGAGGTATCATATCATAGAAGAACTGAGCCAGATAATGAATAAAGCAAAATGTGTCACAAAAATGAGAACTGCGTAAGGAAAATACAGGAGCACTTAAAGAACTGATATAGTATAACAAATAGCAGAACACTAAAAAGACTAGAATATCACAATGCAAGAGTTTACCACAACACGATACTCAACCAGTAAATAAACCAAAAGATTGTATGCCTCCACACAAGCAAACTCTAGCTAACTGCCTCCTGCATGGTAAATACCATGTGATCCAATTAATGATGGAGCATTCCATCTTCTAATAGATGGCAAGCAAGCAAGACAGCCACCAGCAAAACTCCACTATGCAGACCAACCTCCACACAAGTTCCAAAGACAAGCATCAATTTGCAAACACCATTAATTTGTCAATGAATCATTAGCTTGTTTGTGAGCAGGGAAACGGTGAAGAGAAAACCACAGCATCAAGAGCAGTAGACTCCTAGGAAGTAATATGTACCAGAGACGTATAATTTAGCATCAACTTGCATATGATCCATCAAGTATTCATTAAATCAGCACCTTCTCCATGTGCATGGAATTGCCAGAGATGGAACAGCAACATGAAGAGCAGTCAACAGATTTGGGCGGAAAGTAGGCCACCTCTGAGGCCAACACCTGTTTAGTTACAGTGCAGGGGGTTCCATAAATATAGGTAGCATGGATAGATGATGTTCCCATGTCCATCTTTGAATTCACATCCTCAGAGAACCAATTATGCATAATGGTAATTAATGTGAGATGACATGAATCCAAATGTGAGCGGACAGACATGGTACTCACCATTAAAAGTGCCAACTCACAGAAACAATGTTGTGTGTCACATGACTACAGTGCACAGATAACTTGACAAAGTCAACGTTGCATGTAGATGAAAATAAGTTTACAAGAGAAATTTGTATGGTCATGTATTATATTAACACAACACTAAGAGTATCAAAAAGTCTACCTCTTCATAGAATTATTGAATTGAAATTAGACGGGATTCTGCCATCCACAGCTCATAGAATACTTTAAGTTTTCTTATACAGAACAATAATAAGCAAAACAATTCATTTATGATATGGAAATTATGACAAAAAAAAAAATAGATCCATCTTCTAGGTTAGATAGATGCATACTAAGAATATCATAGCTAGTGCCACATAATCCCTTTTACCAAAGACACTGATACCACAAATAGGATGTCACTTTCATCCTAACTAACAAGCCATAGCAGATAATTTGATGGATGACCAAAAAATGACCCACAAAATTCAATCAAGCCAACTCATACTCTTGATACGCAAATACAAAGCATACTGCTTCCATGAAAATACAACAGTGGAAAACTCCTTCGTTACTTAATTAAAGCTACTCAAGCAAAATTAAATTATATGCTAACAATTAACTACAACATAGCTTGAGACACTTATGCCAGCTCTGCAAACAAATCACCGTCCTCGTGAAATTGCTTCATCCATCTCACTGTGTGATGAAGGAAACAATTCTATGTAGCGACTCCCAAGTGTCATTCTATCCTTTGCCATTGCTGCTTTAGAATCATCAGCACTTGCAAATTCCACATAAGCTTCACCAGATGGTCTCCCCTCTGAATTCATTACAATATGAATAGAATCCTCTGACAGCACAAAATCCTTAAAGAACTCCAATATGTCATCCTTACTAGCAGAAAATGGCAATCCTCTCAGTCTCAAAACCCCTGTATGCTCAGCTGAATCCTTTCCTTCATCGTATGATTTAGCCCTAGAGGTACTTTGGCGCGGTGAACCACCACGGGCATCTGTAACCTCATTCGCAATTGCCTTGTAGTATTCCTGCCTCTTACTTCTGAAAACTTCAACATATCTCCTACCCATGTTCTGCCTGTTTCTTTGAAGAGCAAAGTCAACTTGAAGAGGGTATCCTAGAACACAGAAGGCTTCACCAGTGAATTTGCCACCTCTATGAACAAAAAGTACATCAACTATGTCAAGACCATGGAAGAATTCAGCAACATCGGTTTCAGTACAATCAAAAGGTAGACCGCGCAGACGAACAACAGGAAAAGGAGGAGGCTGGCTGACGTATCCATATGGAGGTGGATTGTACATAAAACTGGAACCAGGGGAAGTCCCATAGAATGAAGAACCCGAATCAACAAGCCGCTGACGCTTTGCAGCCATTTCACGCCCATCACCACCATCAGCATATTTACTGCAGTTCTCAACAATCAATACAGAATGAGAAATTCAACAATACTACTAAAAACAAATAAACAAGTCTTACGATTATCAACCAATACCAAATTTCAGATAAACACTATATTCGATAATCTATGATCTACCCACTTCATATTGAGGAAAATAAGGGCCTGTTTGGCAGCCTGTTTTTTTGTTTTGGAAAACAATTTTTTTGTTTTAGTTCTACAAAAACAAAAAAACTTGTTTGGCAAACTGTTTTCAGAAGCTGTTTTTAAAAAACTGTTTTGTAAAAGTATAACTGAAAAAACAGTTTTTAGAAAATACCATTCATTTAGGTGTTTTCCTTGTTTTTGTGCAAAACTGTTTTCAGGTTTTTTCAAAAACAAGGAGAACACCTGTTTTCATTAATGGAAAAGTTGTAAATAATACTAAATGCATTTTAATTTTCTTCAAAAACAAGGAAAACACTTGTTCTTTTATTCTAAAAAAACAATTAAAACAATAAAATAAAAACACTTGAAACACTTCCAAATAGGTCCTAACCCACTCCACAAATTAGTCAAGCTCCAAATATTGGGCTAATTATTGAAGATAAATCATTTAAACGCTCTACTATATATGTACAAACCAACCTTGTCACCAAAGCAGAATTTAGAAGTTAGAAATTTATTGCATCAACAGCAATGCAGTCCCCATCATTTCTATTGCTAACTTCCTAAAAATAGAACCAGGTCAGGACAGACCATACATTCTTATATCTAGCAAAACTCAAAGAGAACAGCAAATAAAATCCTTCAAAACACTGCCAATTGCAGTGAGTTAACCAATTACATGATCTCCACTCCCTAATGATATCAAACAACTAAAACTAAGATAGAGACCCCATATGTACACCACTGTAAAGGAAAGATCACTTAATATAACCCACAACATAGATACGGACCTAAAACTTTTAGGTGCCCCAAAGGACCCCATTATGATTATCAACATATAAAAGCAGTCTATATGAGTGAATTAAAAAGTAAATAACAATATGAAAAATTGAACCATAACAAAAGTGGTTATTCAATTGTTTGGTTATAATCTGTTAGATCTTTTCAACAAATCGAGTTATTAACATATTTTAATTAAAGAGGAAATATCACAATAAAATTTGCCTTTTTCATTTAAACAGCATTTAAACAAGATTGAAAAAACCTAAAATATGCTTTTCCATTTTCTTGTTATTTTAATTTCCTTCATTTTCTTTTGCTCCTAATTCTGTTCCTGACCAAAGGCTTAAAAGGTATCTAAATCTGACTTATTTCTTTAAGTTTCATTTTTGATTGAGCAACCAACCAACTCTTATATTCAATAGGTGCTTCTTCAAAGGTTCTTTAATGACAACCCACATCAGTAACAAAAATAAATGCTCTAGGTCTCCCAAATAAATTGCTGATAGTGGTTACTAGAAGCATGAAAGTTAGAACACCAATTAGTCAAAAGCTAACACGTTAATAATTACCCCAGCAATGTCAAGGGCATAGCCTGACCTTCCAGGAAATTTTCCTTAATCGTAGCAGAAATTATCAGTACCTTCTCAATAGTGCAAAATTTTCTAGGTAAACAACTATCTTATTCTTAGGATTGTTGCCTAAGTTCCTTAGTATCTTCTCAAAGAGGTAGTAGCTCCCTAGATCATCAAGATCATTGAAGAAGGCCATAATGGTCCATGGTTTCAGGATTCAGCAGCCATGGGAGATTGCTTGAATGAAATTTGGACTCTTAAGTGGCAAAACTGTCTGGTTTCATAGGGTTTTTCATATCTTCTTAGAAAAAATCGAAGTTTCAAAAAATATTGGGACATAAACCATTACAAAAATTAAGACGGGAGGCTGATTAGAGAATAGAGAGAATGAAGAAGATGAAAGACTCTATTAAGGGAATATCTCAGACCCAATGATCCTTCCTGTCAAATAACACTTGACCCCAAAAGCTTAGGTTATTAAGAGAAGGTCTAAGAATGGTCTTATTACTCAACACACCCCCACAGATAATAACCATTTCGGCTTTCAGATGAACAGAATACAGACATACTGAGAATTATCAAAATAACCCTCACATTATTTTGATTGGGCATGGCAAGAATTTTAACCCTTGACCATCTGTTGAAGACACTTTGATACCATGCAAAGTGTTAGTTGATCCCAAGACCTTAAACTATTAGAAGGTCCAAGAATACTTTCATCACTTAAAAAACCCAAAACCTAATATTAGAACCATTACCCATCTTCAGAGAAATAAGAGATTTAAACAAGCATCCTAGAGAAATGAACTTCCAATGACTAGAATGAGATGCAATGATTGTTTTGTTGACATCCCACCCATTTTGATGTAACCATTACTTACTCTTCAATATTCATAACTTGATGTCATAAAGGACAAGTCTCTACTTAGAGAATTGCCACAATCATTTACCAACCAAAGCAATGTTTTTGTATACAGCAAAACCTAGACCCAAAACCCCTTCTTTCTTGGGCCTACAACAAACTTCCATCCAATCAAATGATCTCTCCACTATCACATTCTCAACCAAAGAAATTCACTTGGCTTTTCATTCCCCCAACTCTCCGCAATTTCTGCCGGAATCTTGAATAATAACGACAAATTATGGACAAACAAGACTAAATACAAGTAACATGATGTCCCAGACAGAAAAAAGTACCCTTAAAATTATACAACCAATTGTAGATCATTTGAATCTAAGGTCTCAAACATAAGGGCATAAAAAATTCCCAACAAGAGGGACCCTAAATAAGTAAAGGGCCAACAATGAACCTGGTACACAGCCAAACAAATCAGAGAGTTAAGAACCTGACTCTCCATGTTCAAATCTGTCAAACCAGGTTTTGCCAAATTCAATAACTTGAACAAGAGAAATCACATTTGCAACACTATCTGGATTCTACCATTTATTAAAAAAATATAACGTGGTAGGGGAAAAACAACCTTGAGTCTCTCTTCTCAAACCAACACCAAACCCTTTCTATCATGAACCTTTTCTTGTCCAAAAATCTCAAGCTAATTCGGTCATATTCTCTCTCAAAGTCCCACTCAAAGACTAAACCGTGGCTTCCTCTCCTCAGATCATGCTTCACCATTTTCCACAAGGGCTGCATCCAAATTTTGCCTACCTGCAAGCAATGCACTTTGGTTTACCAAGATTATGCCTCCTTAAGCCTGGCAGCAAGAACCTAGGCAAATGGCAATAATCTTATACACACAGGTCACTACACTAATGAGTCTATAATCTTTAACCCTGATAGAGCAATCTTTCTTGGGTACCAGAGTGAAGGAAGTACAATGTATACTAACAGCTATCCTCCCATTGGCACAAAGGACAACAAATAGGGTTACATTACTTAACCAGTAATATTGATACTTGACACCAATTTAGAGAAGCAAACTTGAACTCACACCACTAAATTTGAGGGCAAGGCAACAAATATCTTACAGTTTTTTTTTAATAGAAAAAGAAAATATTATTCAGAGAAGGAAAAGATTACAAAAAAAGAGGATGAACCATCCTCAAAAGAAAGAAAATCTTAAGACAAAAGTTACAATAATAACAACTAATCAAATTCTAAAACAGATTTCCAATCCCACTGCAAACCAGTCAAACTTATCCCTCAAAAAAAACCCATAAGCTTTAAGCCACAGCAAAGCAACAAACATTATATTATTCTTAACCCACACCAAAAAAAAGCTAAAATTGTTGTTTAAAAATTCTAGCATTCCTTTCCAACCATACACCATAATACGCCAGATCTTGCCACTTCCCAAAATGCCTTTTTTTTTTGCCAGGTTATGTCCCAAAAAAACCATATCTAATTGAAAAGAAAATGTCCAAAGAATCCAGACAAGCCCACAACATCCCAAACAAAGAAAAAAGCTTATTCCATTAACTTGTTTGGCAAAGAAGAAATAACAGCATAATGAAGGGAAGAGAGATGAAAAGGACGAGCAAAACAAACTGAAAAGATAGGCTCTACCAACCAAGGATCCTCCTAGAAATGAAAACAACTCCCATCCCCTATAGAAATTTGAACTAAGAGAAGGAATGAAGAATAAACCTAAGATGAATTTCCAAGGGCTTCTATGAGTTACGCTAATCATGGCCAAGGCATCCCATCCATTTTGATGAAGACCACACTTACTCTTAATCACCTTGTGCCATAAAGAGGACTTTTCCAAAGGAAACCTCCAAGGCCATTTGGCAACAAGAATATAGTTCTTTGCTATGAGATTGCCAATACCCACACCTCCATCTTTCTTTGGTTTACAACTGACATCCCAACTCACCACATGGTCACTCTTAGAATCACCATGCCAAAAGAAATCTCACATAAACCTCTCAATTTTTCTAGCGACCCCCACAGGAATCACTTGTACCTCCATTTGTTGTTTTTTTTCCCCCACTTTACCACTCATCTGAAAACCTTACCACTTCTCATCCAATGGAAAGAGAAGTATGAGACATACTATGTTGACATCTGTTTTAGATAAAAGTAGAGCTTAATTAGAAATGAAGGAAGAAAATACACAGAAAGAGGACCAAATTAGATTAGATTCATGCATAATAGGCCTAAAGAAAGCACTCTTTCGTAGTTGAAGACACCAACTATTCACTATTCTTTTTGAAAGAAACTTAGACACCGGGCCTATATTTATTGTTTCCAAAAGGATGCTAGAGCCACAAGTCTCTATTTCAGGCAACCAAAATAGACTCAAACCAAAATCCTTCAAAGCATTACAAAAAGATATGTTGTAATTATCTTCCGTTTTCTAAACCTAAACAATCACAAGTTTCTCAAGAGCTATGTGTTCACATAGATCAGCAGATTCCAGTCATTGAAACCACCTAGATATCTTGGCTGCTGTCTGACTATGTCAATCCCTCCATGGCGATACTACCCGCAACATACTTTCATAATAATGCAGCAAATATTTGATTCTGTAAAAATAATATTATCTCTACTTAGTTGCTGCACATCCTCTTCCAAAAATTGGGAGCAAATCTTGGTCAACATGTTCAATATTATCACCATAGTATTAGTGTACCAA
Source organism: Saraca asoca (assembly GCA_026873985.1). Lineage (NCBI taxonomy): Eukaryota > Viridiplantae > Streptophyta > Magnoliopsida > Fabales > Fabaceae > Saraca > Saraca asoca. The sequence goes on along the minus strand of JANHAO010003878.1, from coordinate 352 downwards.
CATCTACTCAATATATATTAAAACAACCGAGAAAATGGAAACTGCAATAGTTTTCTTGCTTTAAAAAATCCATTTCCTTCTATAATGATAATAACAATCACACGTTTACCTATCTTCATAAGCAATTCGGTAATGTGAATACTTAGAACTGCAAAATCCATAATATAAAGACATGATACAGCATAAAGGTACACCACTTTAGAAGTATAGCTGTTACATCAAGTATACATTATTAATTTGATTTCATCTATTGGCAAAAAAGCTTTCTACTTAATTATGGAGTTTTAGTTTGATGGAAAAAGGCTAATTTTTAAAGAGTAAATACATACATACATACATACATACATACATA
>JANHAO010003877.1:0-25295 GCA_026873985.1 Saraca asoca | reverse complement strand
AAATTAGACCACTTTATTTAGGCTTATTAAATAATGACCATACATTTTAATATTTATATGTGTGGCCCCATATATGTTGAATTTTATTCTAACATAACACATACATAAAATGGTGTTCCAACTAATATAAACACACTATACACATTTTTTATCAGCTTAAAATTTGATTTTTTAACAGAAAAATAAATGAGAATAAATTTTAAAAAAGCCAATTTTTTTCTATAACATATTGAAAATCTATAGAATAAGAAACTTAGTATTGAACATATTAAAATATGTGCACATGTAGGTAAATAATAATTAAAAAAATGTATCAATATAATAACTTAATTTAGTTCTTATATTATATGTACTATAAGAGAAAATTATTTTTTATTAAAAATTATATTTCCAATCTTATATTGACATGAATTTATTATTATGCTTGATAATATAAAGATGTAAAGTATCACATATAAAAAGAGAATTTGTTGAAAATTAAGTGATGTACTTGAAAAAAAATAGAAAAGACTTATTTTATAAGAATTTTTAAGACAAAATAATATTAGTGTTTGAAAGTGATTGAGAGAATAAACAAATTAGAATTAAGAGTCTATTTGGCTCAATGTGATTGCCAATAAATTAATTATTAACTATTTTATTAGTTGCTAACTGTTAATTAAAAGTTAATAAGTTAGTTAATTGTATTAGAATTATTTGATAAAATTAGCTTTTGAGTTAGCTTATAAATATAAAATGATATAAATGAATATGTTCATATTATTAGATATATGAAATGTATTATTTTTATTTTGAAATTGAGATCAAATTGATATAATCAAGATATTCAAAATAGAAATATAATTAACTAAAATTTAATTAATTATATTTAATTATATCATATATTTATTATTTATTTACTTACTTATTTTTTATTGACGTTAAATTAATAGACGTAGGTTAAATATGTAATAATATATGAGTTTTTCTTATCCTTTTTTAGTTTTTTGAAAAAAAAGTAAATATTAAAAATAATATAATATTATAAAAAAATTAATATATAAAAAGGGTGTGAGTTTTTTTTTTTTATGAATTATCTTTTCAAATTATTTGATATTTATATTAATTAACTGGAAGTGATTTACCAATTAATTAAAATAAAAAGAATAAATTTAAAAAAAATAATTAAAAATTCTATTATAATAAACTATACGTTATTTGAAGTAACATTTTAAAATAGATTTTTTTTTAAAGAATTAGTGTACCAAATATTTGAAAAATAGGAAAAAAAGCTATTTGATCAAGTTAAAAAATTAAAAGCTAACTTTTTAGTATGTTAAACACACACTAAATAAACATGCTAGACTTAAAAAAAAAAAAAAAAGACAGTTTAGAAGGGGAAAATTAGGAAATTTGGATAAAAAGAAGTGCGGATACAAAAATAAAAGTATCAATATCCTCGTACTTAAAGACCTCATCCCAATATTCCATAAATAGAAATTAAATAAATTTGCCTATTGCCTATTGGGCTTAAAATAGAGAAACAGCCTGTCACACAAAATGAGGGAGGACAAGGATCTTATTGAGATTCTCTCGTTCTAATGTATTGGAATTTACAATTTTATTTTATTTTTTACTAAAATCCATCACTTAAACGCAAAAAGATTTATAGATTTTTATTTTTTAAATTCACATTTTATTTTTTTAAAAATATTGGGAATCTAAATCCATCTTATTTCAAATAATAAATTTCTGATGAAACTATAAATTATTCTCTTTATTTTTAAAATAGTTATGTTTAATATCTATAAATTATTAATTATTATAATTAACTCCATTCAACTTTGAACAAGTGATAAATTATATTTACATAACCTTTTTTCCTACAATTCTAGAAAGAATTTAAATACTATTTATACTAATGTGAGATACAAATGTAAGAATCACTATAATAAGTTTTTCTATTCATACTGAACAAGTAAATCACAAAAAATGACTAAAATATTCCAAAATGAGAAAAAATAAAAAAAATTATACAAGTAATATTGTTATCAAATTTGAGCCACAAGGTCTTCTTATTATATTTAAATTTTTTAAAAAAATTTCATATCAAACCGAATACGTTTACCCATTCATATCACTCATAAAATGAATATTAATACCTAAATATAACTATCATAAAATTAAAAAAGACTAATTATAAGAATTAATAGTTTATGAAGATTAAATATAACTATCCTAAAGTTGAAGGAAGTAATATACATTTTCCTTAAACTTTTCTTATGAAATTTATCATTGTTTTCATTTTATATATTTTCTTAGTCTGAAAAAACTGTGATAAAAGTGCTTTAATGCAATATGAAACAATTAATAAAGGGTCAAAATATTAAGAAATATTATAGTTGATCCCTTTTTTTTTTAATTTATCCATTCGTAATCCCTTTCTTTTTGTATACTTTTTAACATTAAAATAAAACAAAAGGGAGATCCCTTTTGATCTCTTACAGGCTAATAATAAGCCAAGTTAGCTCACAATACAATTAAAGTCTGACTCAAATTTTAGTTTATTAAATTAATTTTATGAGATAAATGAAAATGAGCGATACATAATTTAAATATTTAATTTTCTTTTTAATAATTGAGTTAAGTTTAAGTTACATGATATTGGACTCGTGACTTGACTTGATGGTTATATATTATTATACATACATATATGTATATATATTCGATTATAAATACATATTATTTATTAATATACACAAACTCCACATCTACTATTTTTTAGTGAGATACTACTATAAATTTTCTTATAAAGAGTAATAATACATTTTTGTTGAAATTTTTTTAAATAATTATATATAATATTTTTTAAAAATAATTTAATTTGATATCATGAAGTTGGCTCATAAGCTTAAAGTAAGTTTGATAAAAATTCAATGAGTTGATAATCTCATAGAAAACCAAAACTTCATTTATAAATCATATTTGAAATCCACAAAGTAAAATATATATATAGTCGTGAAGATAAGTTTACTTATTTAAAAGTTATAACCTCAAAATAGATTTGGAAAAGCATTAAGAAAGTTAAACAATTGAAATATGATAACAAAATGAAATAAGTAACACTGCATGATACTATAGAAAATATCCATTATGACGTAAAAATAAGAAAATGTTCAATAAAACTTTTTAAAGTTTATCAATACTCAAATAACAAAATATTCAACTAGAATTTCAAAGGACAATTCCTAGAGGTAACCATAATATCATAAATATAATCTATCCGACATATCTATTGAATACTCATATACTCGTATATTTACCTTTTTCCCATCTTATTCACTCCATCACATATTCTACTTACAAGTACACTTGAGGGTTCCCAATGAATTTCCAATTGATCTAGTACCTCAATTTAATAAATCGTTATAAAATGCATAAGTACACTAAATTACTTTCATATTTATTCATCATATAGCAAAAGGAAATTACTAGTTCTAGTAACATATATCAAGATAAAATACATCATTTCATCATGATAATTCAGTTTCATATGTATATATATTATATAGCTAAACTTTCAAACAAGTCAACATAGACAAATCCCTTTGTTCATAATCCATAATAATCCATATCATAAAAATTATTTCATATCACAAATAGAATTTATCAAAAGAGTAGGATTAACCACTCAACTTAGACACTCCTTAGAAGTTAGATCAGCTAACATGAAAAATCAGGTCACTTAACCTAAATGAGTTCAAATAGCATCAAAATCAATACTTGAATGTAAATTCAAAATCTTTTAACTAAGCATACCTATTTTGCACTAACATTGAACTTCAATATTTAAGTTGAAATTTCAAGATCAAGTAACAAAACTACCTACTTGGATTTTTTAGCTAAAACTCCAAAACTTTGGTGTCGATGTGCTTGATTCTCCAATGAGAGTGTTATTGAAGCAAAATAGCAAGAAAATTTCAACTTTCCATAACTTTGAAAAGTGAGGGTTTCAAATTAGATATACTTGAAAACTTGATGTAAAGTTGCTATAAAATAAATTTTTTATTTTAGGAATGCTCATCACCATCCAAAGTACCAGTGAGTAGCTTGACGCCGGTTAGATCACCACCGGTGAGTTGATCTGAGCACCGACTGAACAACACTAAAAGAAAGGGAGAAAAGAAGTTACTAGCTAGCTGGTGAAAGGGAAGACGCTGAAGAAGGGAAAGGATGATGAGTGGTAGCCAGAGCTCATCGAAAATAACAGCTAAAGAAGATTGATGTTAGAGTAGTAGTAGGGGAGAGGGGGTTTTGGGAGAAAGGGCACGCGTGAGGAAGAAGAAGTCGGCCTGGAGATATTTTATATCATAAAAGAAATAGGGTAAATTATATTTTGACCCCGTTGTGCCTAGGAGCACAACACATGAATGAGGATATGATGATGTCCACACCATGAATATGTCGAAAATCGTCGCATTGCCTAAATCTTTCAATCCTATATGTATCAGTGTGTTTGAATCTTACCTAAACAAATCTTTCTATTTGATAATAGGAAAAATGTTGCCTAGAACTTGATTTTCGGCTCACGTTAGATGCCAAATGGAAGAAGCGTCTAAAAGATCCTCCCATGAGCCATCTTTTTCCTAACCTTTACCTCAAGGTTGGGGTAAACCTAAAGGCTGAGGCAGAGTTGAATGAGCAGAAGTGCAGTTGGAAGTTTCTCAACTTGAATTAGAGGTTCTTTCCACATTTGGAGCTTCAGTTGGCCCTTCTACTTCAGATGCCCCAACATGGGCTACCGACTTAAAAAAGAGTCATAGGCAAATTTGTGGATAAATTGACTCATCATAGAGTGCAAAGATAAGAATAGAGGCCAGAAACTCAGATGCCTCCACCTTTTCCACCTCTTGCCACTGTAGTTGCCATGAACTTTCAAGAGAGAATTTCAAAAGCTCCTACCTCCTAGATATTCAGGTATCAAGTTAACCTTAGATCCTCTTGAATTTTCAAACCAAATTGAGTAGTTGTGGTGAGTTTTGGGGTATTTAGAGGATATATGTATACAACTAGTTGAGTTCTAACTAGATAGTTTTGTAACCGCTTGGTATTGAGGCTAGGAAAGCCGTGGGCCCACAGGGGACAAAGTAAATATTTGGGAAATATTTTGCACTGCTTTCCTACAACAATTTTTCCCTTAGGGATAATGTTATGCCAAACTACAAGAATTCTAGAATCTAAGATAAGGGGACTAATCATTTCCAAATATGCTGCTCGGATTCCTCCATCTTTTCTAGTTTGCTAGACACATGATCTCTACAAAACAAGACAAAGCTTGGAAATTTGTTAGTGGCCTTAATAAGCTTTATTTTAATGTTATACAAGTGACTGAAGGTACTATATATGAACAAGTGTATAACCGGGCAATTGAACTGGAAGTGAGATCCATGGAAAGGAAAATGACAAGAGAAACCGTGGGCAGTTCAAGAAAGAGATCCAGGTTTTAGGGCACTAGTGGAAGTTTTAGAGGATAGACACATATAACTTCTAGTGTAGCTTCCTCTTGGAGACTTGAGGTACCTTTATCCTTATAGCTTTCAGGTGCGGGTACTCAGGGTAGAAGGCCCATAGGTACTGCTACCTTCAATTATCATCCCCTCGGGGGATTTAGTTTAAGTTGATTTACTTCAACTTTTTGCCAATACTATGGGAGAGTTCACTGTAGGACTTATAAGCAAAGAGCTAGAGCTTGTTATAAATGTGGTCAGATAGGCCACTTGATGAGAGACTACCCCTACTCTTTTATTCCGCCTAGTGGCATTGGAGCCTTGGATGTATTAGGGAGTATTCCACCTTGATTTGTGCCACCCATGAGGCCATCAGTGTTTGATTTTGCTACTAAAGGGGTAGGTAGAAGCTCGAGTAGTAGAGGTTGTGGTAGTGGTTAGAGAGCTACTGTGAGAGTATACACTTTAACTAGGCAAGATGCTTAGGTTTCTGATGCTATGGTCACAGGTATCTTGACAATCAATTATATTTCAACTTATGTATTGTTTGATTTGGGTGCAACCCATTCATTTGTATGTACTTACTTGGTTATGTGACTTGTTAGACCCTGACTACCTCTAGAACCATAGCTATTAGTATCTACTCCCCTACTTAGACATTGACAGCTTGTGATATGATTTTTTCTTGTGAGATCAATGTTTATGGAACTATTTTGCCTGCTAACTTGATTGTGCTAGATATGGTTGATTTTGATGTTATCTTAGGCATGGATTAGTTATCAGCACATTATGCATGTGTTGATTATTATAACAAATTAGTTAGATTTTATGTATCAAATAAAGAGGTTCTTATACTTCAAGAAAATAGGGGTGATGTTCCTGTTAATCTAATTTCTACCTTGCGTGCTAGTAAGATGATTAAAAAGAGATGTAAAGCTTACATGGCAATCATTTGGGACACAGAAATAATGGAATCAAACGTAGAAAATGTGTCGATAGTTCAGGAGTTCTTAAATGTCTTTCCAAAAGAATTGGTCGAAATGCCACCAGAACGAGAAATCAAATTTTGTATTGATGTTGTTCTTGAAACTAATCCTATCTCCATTCTACCATATCATATGGCATCAATTAAGTTAAAAGAGTTAAAGGTGCCATTGTAGGACCTGGTAGATAAAGGTTTTATCCATCCTAATACTTTTCCTTGGGGAGCCCTTATGTTGTTTGTAAAGAAGAAGGATAGAACCTTGAGACTTTGCATTGATTATAGGTAGTTGAACAAAGTCACCATGAAGAACAAGTATCCATTGCCTAGAATTGATGATTTGTTTGACCAACTTGAGGGTGCTCAATACTTTTCTAAGATTGACTTGTGATTAGGCTACCATTAGTTGCAAATCCAAAAGGAAGACATTCCTAAGATAACTTTTTAAACACAGTATGATCACTATGAGTTCTTGGTGATGTCTTTTGGACTAACAAATGCTCCTGCAGTTGTTATGGACTTGATGAACAAGATCTTTAAACCCTCTTTGGATCAATTTATGATTGTCTTCATTGAGGATATTTTGGTGTTTTCCTCTGATGACTAGACTCATGAATAACATTTAAGATTAGTGTTATAGACTCTTAGAGAGCATTAACTCTATGCTAAATTTTTGAAATGTGAGTTCTGGTTATCCAGTGTAGCTTTTTTAGGTCACGTGATTTTGAAAAAAGGTATCAGTGTGGATCCCAAAAAGGTAGAAGCGGTTCAAAACTAGCCTAAACTCACTTCAATGATAGAAATTCATAGTTTCTTAGGTTTGGCTGGGTATTATCACTGCTTTGTGAAAGACTTCTCCTATAATTCAGCTCCATTAACTAAGTTAACTTAAAAGCATGCTAAATTTGAATGGTCAGATTCATGTGAAGCAAGCTTTCAGCAACTTAAGGAGTGCTTGACTACAACACCAATGTTAGTCTTATCTACCAGTGGCAGTAATTATACCATATATTATGATGCCTCCATAATTGGTCTTAGGTGTGTTTTGATGTAGTAAGGTAGTGTCATAGCCTATGCATCAAGGTAACTCAAGAAACATGAAAAAACTATCCCACTTATGATCTAGAGATGGTTCTAGTGGTGTTTGCCTTAAAGATTTGGCACAATTACTTGTATGGTGAGAAGTGTGAAATTTACACAAATTATAAGAGCTTAAAGTATATCTTTGAGTAGAAAGATTATGATTGCACTATGTTGTATCATTCAAGCAAGACCAATACGATAGCTGATACTTTGAGTAGGAAGTCAGTAGGAAGCCTTGCTCACATTAAAGTTCAAAGGAGATTGATTATTTAGGAAATGTATGAGATAGAAGTTGGTGGAACTCAATTGCAAATAGCAAAACCTAGAATATTCATGGCTCATGTGCAAGTGCAATTTCCTTTGGTTGATTAAATTGTGATTGCACAAGCACAAGATGTGAATATAAACAGGTTACTAGACAAAATGAAGAAAGAATCAGATTTTGGCTTAGCAAGAGATAGTAAAGGAGCCTTGACTTATCATGGTCATGTATGGATGCCAGAGGTTTCTAATTTGCGATAATGACTCATGCATATGGCTCACTCATCTTCTTATACTATGCATCCTGGTATTAATAAGATTTATCAGGAAATTAAGATGGGTTATTGGTGGGAAGGAATGAGACGAGACATAGTGGAATTGGTTTCCCAATGTCTTATGTGCTAACAAATGAAAGCTGAACACTAAAAACCTACAAGCTTACATCAGAATATAGGGATTCCCGAGTGGAAATGGGAGAGAGTAACCATGGATTTTCTTATTGGGCTGCCTAAGACTCCAAAAGGTTATGATTTAATTTGGGTGATTATAGATTGTTTGACCAAGAGTACTCATTTTCTCTCAATGAAAATAACTTATTCAACTTCTCAGTATGCCCAGTTATACCTAGATTGGATTATGTCTTTATATGGGGTTCCATTGTCAGTTATATCCAATCGAGGTACTCAATTCACTACTTGATTCTAGAGATCTTTTCAAGAGACTTTAGGGTTATAACTTCATTTCAGCATAGCTTTTCACTCTCAAACAAATGGTCAATCCAAAAGGACCATTCAAGTCTTAGAAGATCTGCTTCGGGCTTATGTGCTGGAATTTGAAGGTAGTTGGGAGAGATACTTGCCCTTAATTGAATTTGCTTATAATAACAAGTATCATTCTACTATTCAAATGGCTATTTTCGAAGCATTGTATGGAAGGAAATGTAGATTTCCAATCAAATGGTTTGAAACAGGAAAGGTGAAGCTCTTAGGCCCAGACTTGGTGTAGAACGTAAATGAAAAAGTTAAAATCATTTGAAAAAATTTGATAACAACTCAAAGTTGCCAAAATTCTTACGTTGATAAGAGAAGAAGGGACTTGGAGTTCTAAATTGATGATCAGGTGTTCTTGAAGATATCACCCATGAAAGGAATAATGAGATTTGGCAAAAAGGGAAAACTAAATCCTCGATAGATAGGCTTTTCCCATTGAGTGAAGGATTGGTGCTGTGGCATATAGGTTAGATCTATTTCCAAAATTGGAAGGTATTCATCCGATTTTTCATGTATCTATGTTGAAGAAATATGTGCTAGATCCATCTCATGTCCTTTCTCAAATTCCAATTGAGTTGGATAGCCATGTTACGTATGAGAAGTGTCCAGAAGCTATAGTTGATCTTCAAATAAGAAAGCTTCACTCTAAGGAATATCCATTAGTGAAGGTTCTGTGGGAAAACCATGGGAAAAAAGAAATAACCTGAGAACCTAAATCCCTCATGATGAATAAATACCCCTAATTATTTGAATGATCTGATGGTATGGATCTTTACTTTTATAGCAATGTTTCTAGAATTCGAGGACGGATTCTTTTGTTAGGGGGAAGAGTTTGTAATACCTTAAAAAAGGGAAAATATATGGCTGTTAGACCGAAGTGCAATCCTTTAAAATTCGTTAGTGTCAAAATGTAATTTCTCCTTTTTCCAAGAGGGCCCTTTTGAAGTTGTTACAGAGTTAACAAGGTCAAAATATAATTTACCCCATTTCTTTTATGATATAAAATTTCTCTAGGCTAGTTTCTTCTTCCTCACACATTCCCTCTCTCCCAAAACCATGTCTCCCCTACTACTATTGCTGCGGTAGCTACTGCTGCTCCAACACTGATCTTCTTCAGTTGTCACCTTCAGCAAGCTCTGGCCACTGCTCATTATCCTCTTTTTTCTTCGATGTCTTCCCTTTCATTGGCTAGCTAGCAACTCCCTCTTTCTCTTTCTTTTGGTGTTGTTTAGCCAGTGCCTAGATCAACTCACCGGCTGTGATCCAATTAGCACTAAACTACTCACTAATGCTTTGGATGATAGTGAGTATTCCTAAAACAAAAAATTTATTTTATAGTAACTGTATATCAAGTTTTCAAGTAGATCTAGTTTGAAACCCTCACTTTTCAAAGTTATGGAAAGTTGAAATTTTCTTACTGTTTTACTTCAATAACACTCTCATCGAAGAATCAAGCACATTGACACCAAAGTTTTGGAGTTTTGGCTGAAAAATCCAAGTAGGTGGTTTTGCTACTTGATTTTGAAATTTTAGCTTAGATATTGAAGTTCAATGTTAGTATAAAATAGGTGTGCTTAGTTAGAGGACTTTGAATTTAAGTTCGAGTATTGATTTTGATACCATTTGAACCCAATTAAGTTGATTGACCAGATTTTTCACATTAGCTGATCTAGTTTCCAAGGAGTGTCTAAGGTGAATAGATAATCCTACTTATTTGATAAATCTCATTTGCAATACGAAATAACTTTTATGATATGGACTATTATGAATTATGAACATTGGGATTTTTCTATGTTGACTTGTTTGAAAGTTTAACTGTATGTTATATATATACATATGAAAATAAATTGTCATGATGAAATATGCATTTTATCTTGATATATGTTATTAGAACTAGTAATTTCATTTCATTATATGATGAATAATTATGAAAGTGATTTAGTGTACTTATGCATTTTATAACGATTTATCAAATTGAGGTACTGGATCTATTGAAAATTCATTAGGAACCCTTAAGTACACTTGTGAGTAAAATATATGATGGAGTAAATAAGGTGGGAAAGGGGTAAATATACAAGTATATGAGTATTCGACAGACATGTCGGATAGATTATGCTTATGATGTTATAGTTACCTTTAGGAATTGTTTTTTAGGATTCCAGTTGAGTATTTTGTTATATGAGTATTGATAAACTTTAAAAAAATTTATTGAATATTTTCTTATGTTTATGTCATGATGGATATTTTCCATAGTATCATGCAATCTTGCTTATTTCATTTTGTTAAATATCATATTTCAATTGTTTAACATTCTTGATGGCTAGAAGTTTCCAAACCTATTTTAAGGTTATAGCTTTCAAATGGATAAGCTTATCTTCATGACTATATACATATTTTACTTTATAGATTTCGAATATGATTTATAAATGAAGTTTTGGTTTTATATGGGATTATTAGCTCATATGAAACTCACTCCTTTTTCTCAATGTTTTTTAGAGCCTAATGATACATGTACCATTTCTCTATCTCCCACTGATATCGGATATGCTCATTGATCAAATAGACCTTCTTCTGTGGAGTATAAATGTATATTACTGATGAAGATCTTGGTAGTTAGTAGAATTATGAGGTGCATGTATTTTGATTGTTGATGCCCAGTAGGATATAGATTTGTGTTATCTAGGTTGTTATTATTTTGTATTATTGCACAAGTTGTGGTGGACGTGTAGCCCTTATTTGTTGTTGTATAGGCCTTCTACCCAAGTGTCTAGAAAATAGACGAACTCTGTTGAATTTTTGTTAGAATTTGATATATGAGTAGTTAGTCAAGTATCAATGTAAATTGAGTTTTGGCACGTTATGTTATTTAGTAAAGATGTTGCATTATCCGGCTTATAATGGGTTTCCTAATAGTGACCCTCTACGATGCTCACGTTTCGTGGATTGGGGCATAACAATTATTTCATGAGTGAAGATAATAATCAATTTTTTTTTAAAAAAAGAAAGAGAATAAAAATCAGTATAAGCACTCAAACTCACACCCCTAAATACACCAAAGGACCAAATTGTGTATATACTCCTCACTCTTCACAATCTCACCACAAAGATTGCAAAAGCAAATTGTGGGATCTCCTATTCTCACTCTACAATCGAACCTTGTACAATACAAATATTTATATATGTCAATAGAGTTATTTAACAAGTAATTGCAATACTTTTCTACTAAGAAATCTAAATTGAGTAGGAAAATAATTTAGAATAAAAAGTGATCACTAATTGACAACAAATAAAATTTGAGTCAAAATTCTAACAATATCCACCTTGACACGAATTTCATCATCATCAATCTTCAAACTCTAAATTGAGTAATTTCACTTATTTTGAATTTTATCATGCTTTTGACAAATCCCAAATAATCTTCTCCACAAAATCATAAAAGTATTCCAAACTCTAGCTCAAATACAACGTTAGCACTCTAAATGCATCAAGGAAGAAAAATAAGGATTTTACAAGACAAGATCTTTAGCAACATAAGTTACTAAAGATTCATCATTTTAATCTCCTTTATGCTTTCCTTTTCAATTTCTGACATTCAGACATGATATTTCCTATCTCATGATAGTAGTTACAGGACTTGTTATTGTTAGAGGGTTTTGATCCACTAATATACTTGTTGCTAAATATTAAAATAGAACATTGTTCACCATGAGTAGAAGGATTCCATTCATTATTCATCTATTCTTTATTAATTAAAGAAGCCTTCACATTTTCAATGTCAATATGACTATAACTACTATATAGAATGACCTTCTTGAAAGCTTGTATGAGGGTGGCAATGAACTCAATAGTGATATGGCTTGATTCGATCCTCACTAGAATACTTTGCATCCAATTTGGACAAATTAGTGATGAGAGAACTGAATTCATTAATATGTCCCTTGATGAACATACCTTCAACCATGCATAGTGTTTATAATCATTGCTTTATTACTGCTTGATTAGTTACAAAATCGTCACATACAACCCTCTAATTTTTGTCATAATCTATCAGTTGTCTTTTCCTTTAACACATCCTAGAGTACTTCATTTGTTAAGCTCAACCAAATGGAAGAAAGACATTTTCATCTAGGTTGTTCCAATTATCATCAAACATAGTTGTAGGCTTTTTCTCCTTACTAGATAAAGCTTTCTTTAATCCATTTTGTGTCAATATAGCAAGCATTCAAATTTTCCAAAGATTCAAACTCATTTTTCCATCAAGCTTCTCAATTTTAAACTTTATTGTTGTCTTTGTTTTTTTATCAAATAAAAGAGAATGTGAGAACTTGCTCTTGATACCACTGCTAGGAAATTTTGATGTGTAAGCATAATAACTAAGTTTAAAGTATAAGAAGTAATAAATCATAAAACTCAAAAACTTAATGTGGTTGAACTTATAGCATATTTCATGAGTGAAGATAGCATTTAAATTTCACTAAAGAAAAGACAGAGGATATAAATTGGTATAATCACTCAAACCCACACTCCAAAAAATACTAGATTATGTATATACTCTTCACACTTGACAATATTACCAAAAAGAGCAAGAGTAGATTGCAGGATCTTTTATTCTCTCTGCAATCAAATATTATATAACACAAGTATTTATGTGTCAAAAGACTTACTTGACAAATAATTTCAATACTTGCCTATTGAGAAATCTAATTTGAATTAAAAATAGTCACTAATTGATAAAAATTTGAAATTGGGTCAAGATTCTAACATTACCTCACTTTCAATATAAAACCTTTTCTTCTTTCCTTTAAACAAAAAAAAAAAAGAAGGACGGGCTTCGCCTATGTGATAGAGTAGGTTTGACCTCATTTGACAAAAAAGCAAGGCTATTTAGAGAGAAGAAAGTGAGATAAATTCAGAGAAAATAGAGAGTGTATGTGACCTTGCTTAACACATGATTGTGGCAAATGTGAAAAAGAGGAAAAAATATAAAATATTCATAAAGTAGAAAGTGGGAATATAAAAAATAGTTTACAAAATGGGTTATTTAGAAAAAAAAGAAAGTTTATTTAGGTCAAGGAGCCTAAATATGGGAACCATAACTTACATCAAATTTGTATCCTCACTTTTTAATTGAATCATTTTAATATCATTTTATAAGAGAATAAGAGAGATAAATATACATTTTAAGCGAAGTGAAACTTAGAATTTTGGTGCAAATGCTTACAAATCAATTTATGTCAGCACAAGCATTAATTTTCTCAATATTATTATCTATTGTTTTTTGTCAAGTTACTATTCGGTGTCTTCAATTAGCATCTATTACAACATGATGTAAAAATATTTTACTTGCAAAATACAATAGGTTGTACCAAGATTTCAATACTAAAATAGCACTAATATTATTTCCCAATATGTCACTAGTTAGTTGGTCAAAAATATGATGCTACAATTAAGTCACTAGGTGTGGTTTAGTGATAGTGGCTTGAGTAGTAACTTGGAAATTATTATAATTTTTTTATTCAATTATAAAAAAATTTGGTAATATAAAGTTTAGCAATAGGATAGATTATTCTACTCCAAGGTTAAGGCATGTCACCGCCTCTTTAAAAGTTTACGGGGATACTTACAGATCGCCTAATCCCTTAAGATTATTAGTGGTGAGATTTAAATATAAGACATAAGTGATCAAATATAACAAACTTACTAGCAGAGCTAACCCAAAGGATTATATGAAATATTAATAATGAGTATGGCCACATAACAAAATATGGTGATATAATAATTTAAAATGTAAATAAAAGGATATCATTATCTTTCTATCATAAAATTTTACCACCATAAAATAAAAGAAATTAAAGTTTCCTTTTTTTTATGTTGTATTAATTTTTTTGAAAAATGATATAAATATAATTTATTAACTTCCAAGGTTTTAATTGTTTTTAAAATTACAAGTTTTATTTAATTCCTTTGAAATCCAATCCATATTAAAAAATTTCATATTATTTTTAAAGTATATTTTTAATTTTAAAAGAGCTAAACAAACACGTGTGAAATGCACATAAGTAATTCTATCACACAGTATGTGTGCTCTATTTTTTTTCTTAAAATTAAAAAATAAATTATCAAAAGAAAATAAGACAAATCCTCTATCCTTACCAGGAAAGGATGATGCTTATATAAAGGTGATCTTCACCATAACTACCAAGAAAGAAAGAAGTTGCATTGATCAAGAAAAGTTATAGCCATCAAACAACAATGAATACTACTTAGTTTTTTGTATTATATATTGTTTTCTTTCCGTTTCTAAGTGACATTTGTCTAATTAATAAAATTGTTATCACTTATTATAAATCTTATGATTGATTTTGAAAACCATATACTAAATAGTTTTTCTCTTATCTTACAAAGAAATAGTATTTTTCATTTTCTTTCCCTTTTTGTATAACCTAGGAGTTGACTCATGAATCAATCTTGAACCTGGGGAGAGCCATTCTCACTCACTCAAGGATTTCTCTATCAAGACATCCATTATTATAAGTGGAAGAGCACCTAGTGGGTGGTAATGGTAGGGAGGGGATTCAAACTCACTCCTTCATTTTCTTTCTGATATATAGGTAGAGGTAAGGGTGGAAATAGGCTAGGCTAGGTTAGACTTTACCTTAAATAGATCAAACTTGCTTTGTAAAGTATTGCCTCAGCCTGACTTGTTATCTAATATAAGGCCAAACTTTAGGCCTGACTTGGCCTATTAAAGAAGCTGGACTTGACATGTTAGCCTATTTTCCACTTGCATAAATAGGTCTTTAAATAAGCTAATAGGTCAAGGCTTAAAATAGGCTCACAATCTAGTTAGGTTTTTATATATAAATGCATATATAAAATAATATTTATATTATATATGAATATATTATATTAGATTATATATAAATATATTAATTGTGATATAGGCTGGCTTGGTAGGATTATAAGCCAAGTTTAAAGAAGAGAGACATGACATATTTATCTAAATAGGTCTATATTTATTAACCTTGGCCTAACTTGCCTAAAAAAATAGGTTAGGTTAGGTTAGGCCAAAAGTAGAATGCCATTGATTTCATTGGACGATTGCGATTTTAGCCCTTTCTCAGGTTCTTAGTCTAAAAGGAAAAACAAGGCTGAGTTGCCCTTTCTACCATCTAAGGTGGAATACGAATCCTCCTGAGTTTGTTTTATGGAATAGACTTTCTCACTCTATCTCATGTCAGAGAAGATTATGTATGAATTGGAATACCCACCAATGTGTAAGAGGTAAGCTACTTAGTTAATTTGATTTAAGGTATCTCTTATTCGAAGGGTGTAGAAACTGCTATCTCTTCACCTAAAGCATTGGGGTTGATTGTGTATGATTTAGGCATGTCATGCCAATCTTCTTCCAGTACTTGGATAATCTTTCCCAAATATGTAGGCCCTTAATAGGTGACCTGACAATTTTCACCCCTGGTAGTGGTAGAAATAAGTCAAGTCATTTCCATGAAACCTATAATTTGCCATTTAAGTAAGCCTAGTATTAACTATAAATATTATTTGTGTGTATGTGTGTTAAAGATTGTATTTTTATGATTTCAAACTTATTTTGTGGAATTGAAAAAATATTGAAATATATAATCGCTTTCATGTATGTCATATTAAAACAAATATTTTTTTTAATAGTGCATGAATCTATTTAAGTCATAGACTTTTTTTTTCCTTACACACCAACAAATAGAACAAGCTAAGGGAAGATGAACCATTTACCAAGAACACCTAAAATTGCATAGACAACCTATGTCTAATCTTCTGATCTAAAGCAGTAGAATTGAAGATCTTAAAAAAAAAAAACACTATGATCCTACAACAAATATGAGATATCCTATGGCAACATTCGAATATTGGCTAGAGCTAACCCTGGACACTAGATGGCATACATAACAACAATATTAAGCAAACAAAGAACCATGTATTTAGTAACCTCAATAGTAATGAACAAAAGCAGCTTCCTTAAACTAGTGGAAAAACATATGGATTTAGAATGAAGCTCCTTTTTGAAAAAAAAAAACACCTTTAGCAATCCACTAATTATCTATTTGAATGCCTATAAAAGTTCTCCAAGTTCTTGTTCTTCCTGAATTAACACTTCGAGTAAAAACAAATACTCGAACATACTGATGCTGAAGTTGGATTTCTTGATTTCTATATAAAGAAGCAAGAAGATCTTGGTTGAACAATTTTGTAGTTAAGACATGCTGACTAAACTTAAAAGCTTGACTTAGCCATTGTCATTGAAGGTTCCTTATTCTAAAATATAACTTTGTTTTTGTAACCAGATAGTATACAAAATGATCATAATTGGGATAGTTAACTCTGAATAGGCGTGAGGATGAGTCTTTCCTTTTTCCAAGCATAACTTAATCCAGGACTTGATATCTTAAGGATCCAGCAAACTGGATTGATGGAAAGGTAAGATCCAAACCATATAGCTTGAGAGAAAGAACACTACAGGAAAAGGTGAGAATTTGATTCTTCAACAACTCTACATAGAGCACATATTGTAGGAATTGGCACATATCTATGAGAAGCACAACCTTGATAGGAATAATGTGATTACAACTTGTAATACCTTGAAAAAAAAAATTAAAATTAAATTTAGAGGGATGAAAGTGAAAACTTTTAAAAATTCATTGGGGCTAAAATGGAAATTTTCCTTTTTCCAGAAGGACCTTGTTGAAGGTAGTGAAAATTCAATAGGGTCAAAATGTAAATTACCCCATTTCCTTTTCTGTTTATATTTCCTAGTAGCCTCCTTTTCTTCCTTCATGCATTCAGTGCTTGAACCCCCTCCCTTGCAGCTATTTCATGCTCTGCTCCAACCCTAACCGAGCCTTCATTCTCTGACGAGCCAACTGACGTCCTCCCTTTTTCTCTAGTGTCGATCTTCCTTATCCTATGCACACTAAAAATTCAGCTGAAATTGGAGCCTTTAGCCATTGCTGCTACTGCTGGATTTTCTCGGTGGCCTTTCCTTCTTTGGCTCGATAAGTTTTGACGTGCTCTAGCATCCATTCATTACTCTCTTTCCTTTAGCAACTCTCCTTTTTTAGTTGGCCAGCTAGCAGCTCTCTTTCTCCTCTCCACTAGTGTTATACAATCAAGTCATGGATCAGCTTACTAGCGATAATCTAGCTTCAGTTGAGTTACCCACTTGCACTTTGGAAGGTGGTGAGTAATCCTAGATCAAAAGATTTATTTTATAATAACTTTATAGCAAGTTTTTAAGATAGGTTAGTTGAAACCTTCACTATACAAAGTTGAAGAAAGATGAAAATTTTCTTATGGCTTTGTTCTAGATAAATTCTTACCGATGAACTAAGCACACCAATGTCAGATCTTTAGAGATCCAGCTGAAAATTCCAAGTAGGTAGTTCTACTACTTAGTTCTTGAAATTTTAGCTTAATTGTAGGGTATAATAGGTGTACTTAGTTATAGAATTTTAGATCTAAGGTCCAATATTGATTTTGTTGTTGATTATAGCCAACTAGGTTGAATAGCTTGATTTCTTTTAATGGGTTGATTTAGCACACTGAGGAATAATTAGATCATTTCAAGGAGTTTCTAAGGTAAGTGAATGATTCTCCTCACTTAATAAACCCCATTTGCAAATATGAAATAGTTTTAGTACATAGAATATTATGATTCTTTTGAGATAATGAGATTTTCTTATATATTGACATGGTTTCAAAAATTTATTTGTAGATTGTGTATGTACTTGAAGGTGATTTGTCGTGATAAGTATGCATTTTCAACTTGATTTGTATTATTAAAATTAATGATATTATTTTTCTGTGATAAATGAATATGAAAATGCTTTGGCAAGTTCATGTATGTTTGATAAACATTGCTTACCTGAACAAGGACTTTTATATATCATGATATAAAAATGTTGTTGTTTTGAGATTTATGTTACATGATATGTAAATTAATTGATTCAAGATACTGGATCCACTGGAGAATTCATTGGGAACTCACAAGTGCACTTATAAGTATGTGATGGAAAGATACAGTGGGACAAAGGTGATAGTATGAGAATCCGATAGACGTGTTAGATAGATCATGCTTATATTGTAATGGTTCCCTCTTGGAGTTGCCCTTTGGGATTACAGTCGTATATTTTACTATATTGAGTATTGATAACTTGTAGAAATCTTTATCGATTTTCTTTCATATTACGTAATGATGAGCATATTTTCATAATCGCATATTTTAACACTTACTATTATGTTGTTGTTGAATGATAGTTTTCAAATTTATTTTGAGACTATGATTGTAGAACAGGTAAGCTTATTTGCACGGCTATATTTATTTTTGAACGTGGTTTATAAATAATGTTTTGATTTTTATGGGATTGCCTACTTAATGGTTTTCTATGAAACTCACTCCTTTCTTCTCAAAGTTTTTTAGAGCCACAAGATACTCCTACCATCCCTCCTCCTCACATTGATATGGGATTTATTCCTTGATCGAGTGGGTCATTCTTGTAGAGTATAAAGATATATAAATGGTAAAAATTGATGGCAGTTGGTAGGATTGTATTTTGCATGTGTATGATTGCTGGAAGCCTAGTAAGATATAGATTGTATAGTCTGGGCCATTACATTGTGTCATGTTGTTATACAAGTTATGATGGATGTGTAGCCTTTTTCGTTTATATTGGCCTTATGCTTGGATATCTAAAAAATAGAGGAGACTCTACCAGATTTTTGGTGGAAATGTACATATGCATATTAAGTTGTATGTTGGTATAATTGTGTGTCCTATCTTATTATTTTGTGGGGTAAGGCTTGTAGGGGGTTTCTTAATGGTGACTTCTATGCCAGTCACGTCCCTTGGGTCAGGCGTGACAAAAATTCTCTATAGAAACAACTTATATCTGGGTTAGATTAGAAGCTTCCAAAGCTCATCCTAACGAAAGTCATTATGAACAATAAATAGATGAAGATTGAACAAATGTTGGTAGTCTTGCTTGACTGAGAGAGAGCCGTTGGCTGACTTAGACCGAACTGACCAATCCTTGGTTCCTAAACAATAGATGATGATTTTAAGAATTTTAAAGATTACATTAGGTTGGTATAAAACATTTAGCTTGCTTTTTTGCCATTAGTGAGTCCTACTATCCATGAGGTCTTGAAATTTGTTATAATTCTAAGTAAGAGATCCATTAGAAGAAAACCAAAATTTACTTTTCAAGTTAATTTGTGATCCTTTTCCCACCTATCAATGTAAAGAATCTAACACCATTTTTGAAATTGATCAAACCCCCTATATCTCTAAGACATAGCATGAGTATGATTTATTTTGTTTTCCAATTTATCACTTCCATACTTTTGAATGATCACCTGAGCTAGTTAGAGGGAAGGATTATTCATTACCTTCCAAATTTGTTTAGCTATCAAAGCTCTATTAAATTTTAGCAATCTTTTCAATCTTACACCTCCCAAGGACTTTAGTAGAGTTAAAGCTTTACAAGAGATCCAAAGGATTTTATGACTACTATAATGATTGTGCTAAAAGAATTTTGTCATAGCACCTTCTATTTGATGTAGATGATTATTAAATAACAAAGTCATAAACATATGATAAGTAGGGTTTGAACTGAGCAAATTTTGACAAAAAGTTAATCTCCTAGCTTGAGTGATTAGCTTAGCTTTCCACTCTGCTAATTACTTGTTGAATTTTTGAACTAGTGACTCCCTTATGACCTTCCTATCTTGAGGTCCATCAATGAATGAACCCAAGTATCTTCCCAAATTTATAACTATCTTAAGCACTCTATTAAGAAACTTTTTGAATATTCTAAGGGTGTTAAGATTGAACTTCTCTATTATTTTATTCCTGTTAATCCTTAAGCTAGACCAATAAGCAAATTTTTTGAGAATAGACACTACTTGACCATAACTAGTATCATTAGCTTTAAAAAATACCAACAAATCATCTGCTTACAACAAATGATTAATAGCAAAGGCATTCCTTGAAGGCTACTCCTCTAACACTTCCTTCTTGATTAGCCTTATCCAGTGCAATGGATAATAAATTTGCATATAGACTAAACAGGTAAGGGAGCAAAGGCTTTCCTTGCTTTAAACCATACTGAGGAATAATTGGCTCTTCATTGATAAGCACCCTGTAAGTTATAACTATAATGCATTGCATTATGGCTTGGATCCAAATGGGAGGCAATTCTATAGTCATCAAAAGCTGATAGATAAAACCCCAGGATATAGAGTCATAAGTTTGAAGAAATCAATTTTCATAGTAGTCCAAGATTGACTCTTACTTTTGCATTTGCTCAAATGCTACATAATTTCTGAATCAATAAATATATTGCCAAAGATCAACCTTCCTTATGAAAGCATTTTGATAAGGAGTGATCAATTGTTTCATTTTACTTTGAAGCCTTTTCACTAATACCTTATAAATGATCTTATAAATCACATTACTTAAGTTGATAGGCCTAAAATTAGGAAAATTTCTTTGTATAAAATCACATTACTTAAGTTGATAGGCCTAAAATTAGGAAAATTCCTTTATATTTCCCTTTTTGGAATCAAAGTAATAAGAGTTTTATTGAGTGAATTCAAAAGAAATCTCTATTTAGGAAAGATTGAACCATTCCACATACATTAGCTCTTATTGTGCCTTAGAAATGTTGAAAAAATCTATAAGTAAAGCCATATGGCCTTGGAACAGAATCAGGAGTTGCTTGTTTAATTGCATCTTTAATTTCTTGACGAGTGAAAGGTTGAGAGTTAAGCTTTGAAATCATTAACCAGTTTGGGAATTTAAATCTGATTAAATTCAAGATTTCAATGTGAAAAACCTTATAGCCTTCCAACAAATTGATTAGTGAAATATTGAGCTACTTTTTTCTTTAATACATCTAAATCCTGAATTTTATTTCTGATGCATAAAAAACATGCGTGATCCTTGTTTTGGCTTTTCTATGATTAACCAAAATATAGAAATACTTTGTATTGAGGTCACCATTTATGAGCCCCATTTGTCTTATTTGTTTAGCCCAAGCTAGTTCTTGACATTGTAACATATATTGTAATTGCAATCTAATATTTTTCTCTATCCTTTTAAGCTATTAATTGTTGTTGTTGAATAGAGACAATTAAATATCCAGTTCTTTTATTTGTTGTTTGATTTTTTTCAAATTTCTCTTTATTCCACTTTCTATGTTGAAATTTCATTTGTTTCATTTTTGAAGAAATTTAAAAGCCAAAGATCCATAATAATCAGTAAACCAAGCATTATAGACAATAGTATGACATTATAGGTCAGAGGTCCAGAAATCTTGGAACTAAAGACATGAGCTTTAGATCTATTAAAGGATTAGTTGTCATAAAGATAGGGGCATGATTAAAAGCTACTATAGATAGGCCTTGGACCTTTGAGTAGGGAAAAATATCCATCCATATTTGATTATAAAGCATTCTATCAAGTCTTTCCTTAGCATAAGTTATCCCACCATTATTATTAGTCCAAGTGAACCAATTTTCAACTATTTAACAATCAAGCAATCCACATATAAAGATTATCTCTTGAAATCAAACAACCCCATTACGAGAAGATGAACTACTTTCTTTGTCTAAAGCAGAGAGTACTTGATTGAAATCTTCCATCAAAAGCTAAGGAGGTTGTGGACCATATTATTACTCTTATAAGTTTCTCCTATGAACTTCCACAAAATAGGCCTATTTGGAAGTTAAGGGGTCCATAAACTCCAGTCAGCAAAAAAGATTGAAAGGAGGGGATTCCACTTTCAAGTGAATCCAATGTTGTGAGATAGAGATCATTTGAATCTAGAAACCAAAGCTTTAAGCTAAAACCGGCCCTCATTTGTGACCATTAACATCTACACATACCATGTCTTGAAAACCACATTGAAACAAAAAGTTTCCTAGTGCCTGAGACCTTTTCAAGAGTTTTAGATAATAACATGAAGTTTGGATCAAAGTCTCTAGCAAATTGTCTACACCTGTCGAGGGGTGGCATATACCTCAACAATTCTATGCTAGTAGATTCAAGGCGACTGAGGAGGCTATTTTGGTATAGCTTCTTTGAAACTAACATGAAAATTAGACAACTTTGTAATAATTTAATCAATAATCACATCCACCTCCTGTTGAATTGGCATTACATCCCAATGGTGTAGCTGCTTTAGTTTGTTATGGGATAACAAAAGTACAAAGTTCATCTTCTTTTTATTCTTGCATGATAAGCTTATATCTCTTAGTATTAAACTTAAGGTTATCATGTTTCCTTTTTTGAAAATATCAGGTGGCTTTAGTAAATGTTGAATATAAATACCAAAAGTAATAGAATTAGAAAACCAGCTCCTAAAGAACCAAGAAAGTAAGCTGAACATTCCCCATTTGAAGAGAAAATGCTAGATCAAGAAATACATGAAAGCATTGTGATTGAAAGTGATTAAACCATCTTGGAACAACACGTGATTTGCATTATGCCTCTAGACTTATTGGCTTAAGATTGGGCTTATTTAAAATTGTGAAATTAAGCCTAAATAAGCTCATAAGTCAGGCTGAGACTTTCATAAACAAGTGAAGTCATCTCAAAATTTTAATTTATAACAAATCACAAGTCAAATTCAAGACATTTTTTTTTTACATTGGTACAACATATTTAAGTCAAAGTTTGATTTGGCCAGCCTTATTTCCACTCTTTATATATGGGTAGTGATCAATCATCATGTATCTCACTTATGCATAATCTTACATCATTATATAACTTTTTTTTATAGTGTAGTTTTTATTTCAATGTTTGAAATACATGTAATCATAATTGCAACCTTGCACATTAAATTCTAAAAAGATAAATAGTAATAGTTTTTTAATCAAATAGTTTATTTTGTTATCGATAATCTTAGTGTTGTAGTGGCACCCGATTTCGCTTTTGGAACTTTTCCTCTTCAAACCCATGATGTAACTTGTCACTTTTGCTATTATAGAAAAAATTGCTCAGTCTCAAATTTGAATGTATATTTTCCATTAATATTAAAGTTTACTGATTGAAAACTAAATTATTAATAATTTAAAATTGTATAGATATAATCTTTATAACTGATTTTTAAATCCAACAAAAATTTGTGAGAAATTCATTTGTCACATCCTAAACTTTATGGGAACATGATCAGTTTGGATTGTCAATGTGGTAACCCAATAACTCTAAGCTTGACTTTTATACTTCAAATATTCAAATAAAGTTTCAACAAATCTTTTCAAAATTTCATGTACAATCCATGACTTGAATCAAATATAAAGATTTAAAAATGCTCATGGTAGTGTAAAATCCAAAATAAGAAGTGTAAATAAAACTTTAAGAAATCAGATAGAAATTACGAAAAAACTAAAATACATGAAAAGGAGTTATCTTGGTTGGTAACACTAAACATCACCTAATTGTAGTACACATATTAAAGTTCATTATCTCTTAATTAGGAGATAAGAAATAGCCCAGTAGGAGTAAGGACTATCAAAATGCCTAAAATTCATAAAATAATAATGGAGAGTGAGTTCACCAACTAAGTTAGAGGAAATCTCCACCTTTAATCTTATGGGTTAAAAGTCTTTTAGGTCATACATATAATAGGAAAGTGTAAGTTTTATTTTAAGGAAAACTCTTCATAGAACTAGACTAGATCATGCAACGTTATAAAGTCATAGTAGTCACACTTCTAAGCATTCGTGAAGTCTTAGTCATCCATAGCATGTCTCATTCATTTAATAAGTTATAACATAGGAAGCCTGTTCATACACCTCTTTGGAAAACATGAATGTATCATACAGATTCATGCTATATTCCTAATGTCAAAGTCATAATATTCATGTTTATGTTTATTACTATAATAGATTTATTCTTAGTTATGCCATAACATACTTATTCATGATCATAACATGTCAGACTTAGTCATGATCATTCTCAACTCACCATACATAGTAATTAATATCATGCATAATTATGCTATCTTAACATGGTAACTCATAAATGACATATCATATACTAATTCTTTCAAGGCAGGTACAATGAGGATGTATAATACCTTCACCATAAGTATGTGTGGTCAACATGCCAAATGAAGAGGTCATATTATAAGTCTATGGGTTTCTCATAAACATCCTCCGACCTCCACATAGCATATATAGTCCTCTATTATGTGCATTTAGCTATTCTCAACCCTTAATCAAGCTAATACAAGATTTACCATAAAAAATCATGGGAAATGTAAGATTTATCATGGGAAAAATTTGTTTTCTTAGTATTATAGTTATAGGAAAATATTGTGTTGGTAAAAAATCATGACTTTTAACACATTATTTACATCTTTTTTATTTTTGGAAAATTGGTTTCCCACAAAAATAGTTGTGGGAGAAAAATTTTTTGTTACAAAAATTTCCCTGTTTTGCATGGAAAAATTGATTTTTTTAAATAAAATATTTAGTTCTCACAAAAAAAAAAAAACTATGGGAAAATGGACAATAATTTGTTTAAAAAAATTTCACATTGTAAAAATCATGGGAAAGTAAGAAATAGTTAAAAAAATAAAATATTCAAATTGAAATAAAAATTAATTAAAATATTAAAATAAATTAAAATATCAATATTTGAATAAAATTCTAATT
>JANHAO010003876.1:0-25278 GCA_026873985.1 Saraca asoca | reverse complement strand
CTTTCTGTTATTTCCTTCTTGTTTCTTAAGCTTTAAGCTTTATAAAATTTGTCAAAGATAAGGAGTCTCTTTTATTTTTATATTCCTTATATAAAATGCACAAATTAGTTACACATAAAAGATAATTATATACGTTACTCCCTCACTAGCATGAATCCCGGCCCTTTGAAGTATGGATATTATGGGAATAATATTATTTTTTTTTTCTTTGAGTCATGATTTTTAGGATAAAATTATAGCCTCATATCATTGGTCAACCACCTTCATGATATGCAAGGATGATTCCTTGTATATAAATAGGGAGACCATGGCTCTTCTAAAATTTTAAATGCTTTTTATTTAATATACTTTTTATTTTAAAATAAAATTTTTAATAAGTTGGCCAGCTTAAAATATTTAACAACTTATAATACTAAATAAAAAATATCAAATTTCTTAATTAAATTTTAATATAACAGTCATTTCTCTTTTCTTTAATACCTTATCTATTTAATTAATACATAAAATTGACATTTGTTTTTCTAAAATAAAAAGGCACGGTGTATTTTTATAAACGGAAAGGAATCTTTATAATTTTATCTTATCTTAAAGTTAAATGGTTTTAATAATAGACGAGAAGTTTTGTAATTTTAAGATATCTGGATTAGTCAAGATAATCTATTAAAAAAATAATGTAGCTCTCCTATCAATGGACACTTTATGCATAACTACATTAATAAAATTATATGAATTAAAGTCATTTTTCAATAGCCTCTAAAATTTATTTAATTGTAAGATTCATTATTCTTTATCATTTATGTCTTAAATTCGAATTTTACTAGTTAGTACATACTTATAAGGTTTATTGACAATAAAATAATTTTAAAAAATAGTGATCAATTGTAAATATAATAATAATAATAATAACAATAATAATAATAATAATATCCAAGATTGGAAAATAGTCATCAATCGTAAATATGTTACCATTGGAAAACACCCATCTTTTAGCTTCCCTCTTATCTTTTGATAAGCATCTATTTTGCAAAAATATTACGATGAGAGTCATCCAAGATTCGTCTTACTTGATGCACATTATTTCTTTTGTCCAAGGGGCTTGCAGTGTCCCATGTATCACCATTTGATTGTTTATAGCTATCTTTGCACTTGTTAACTTAGCCAACGCTTCTGCTTGATTGTTTTCTACCTTGGGATTCTTGTTAGAATGTACTTAAATTCTTCCAACAAGTTTCTCACCATGCAAGCCTATTTTACCAACACCAGTTCTTTAATCTCATATTTCCCTCTTACCTAGGCAATTAACAATTAAAAATCGCTTATGATTTTTATAGATCGAGCACTGGCCTCTCTTGCTAGTTGCAAGCCTACTATCAATGTTTGATACTCTACCTGATTTTTTGTTGCCTTGAACTCAAATTTTGACAAGTATTCTGCTACCAAGTCACTAGGTTCTTCTAAGATTACTCCTACTTTGCTACCTTTTTCATTTGACAAGCTTTTAACATATAAGGTCCATTCTTGGTCTTTCAATTTAGCTTCTTCCACTATTGTCATTTCAACTACAAGATTTGTTAGTGGCTATGCCTTTACTAATTTTCTTGCCTTTACTAATTTTCTTGCCTCATACATAAGCCCCACTGTCCATGTCATAAACTGACCGGCAAGATTGAGCTTATGGAGCACTTGCCAAATTAGGACATTCACTCGAATGATGACTTGATGGTTTTGAAAATATGATTTCGATTTTTTGGATGCCTTCATTAAAGCAAAAACTAATTTTTCTATCTTCTAGTATCTTGTTTCTACTTCATACAATGTTCGACTTGGGAAATAAATTGATATCTATTCCCCCTCATTTTCCTAGATGAAAACTGAACTTACTGTCTTGAAGCTGCCTCTAAGTATAGTTATAAGGTTTCACTAGGCTCTAGCCGAGAAACTTTGGATGGTATGACCAAATAATCTTTTAATTCTTTGAAAGCCTTTTCACATTTGTCAATCTATTCAAAGTTTTTAGCATTTTTAAGTAACTCAAAGAAAGGAGCATGCTTGTTAGCTAACCTATACATGAAATGAGTGAGAGTGGTAATTCTTCCTTTCAATGCTTGAACTTCCTTTATGCTTAATGGGCTTTTCATATTGATAATTGCCTAGCACTTAGAGGGATATGCCTCTATCCCTCGCCTGATTAGCATGAAACCCAAAAATTTTCCTACTCTAACTTTGAACGTTCATTTCTTAGTAGTTAACCTCATTTGCTACTTCCTCAAGGTGTCAAATGTCTCCTCCAAATTTGTCCAATGATGGCTTATATTCACTTGATCAACATGTCATCCATATATACCTCCATATTTCTTCCTATCTACTTTGAAAAGACTTTATTCATCATTTTCTAGTATGTTGTCCCTACATTCTTGAGGCTGAATGACATTACTCTGTAATAGTATATCCCTTGATTAGTTATAAATTCAATTTTGTCTTCATCCTTGAGGTGTATCCTTAATTGATTTTATCCCATAAATTCATCTCCAAAACTTAAGATTTCAAACCCTGGCACATTATTAATCAATTAGTCAATTTTTAGCAATGGATATGAGTCTTTTGGGCATGTTTTCTTAAGATCCATGAAGTCAACATGCATTCTCCATCATCCATTAGCCTTTTTGACAAGGACGACATTTGCCAGTCATATTGTGTGTGGAACTTCTTTGATGAAACCAACGTTTACTAATTTTTCAACTTCTTCCTTTATAAATTTTTGGTGTTCAACATCATGGTTCCTCTTCCTCCGTTGTACAGGTTATGTACTAGAGTTGATTGATAACTTGTGGCATTCTACACTCGGATCGATCGCGAGTATATCTTGTAATATCTTAAATTTTCAACAAAAAAAATTAACTTTAATAATAAAATGGCTTTTTAGAGAATCTAAAAAGGTGAATTTGAAAATTTTGGAAACTCTGAAATTGTAAATTTTGAGATACAAAGTGTTCAGATATAGTAAAAATAATTATTTGAATTTTAGGAATCTTTTAAAAATTGAAATTTCCATTTTGAATGCTTATAGAATAAAATCCATGTTTTCAAAATTTAACTTTTAGAAAATTTTGGAGAGATTGAAACTAGGGAGATAGGTACCTAGCAAACACAAAATTATAGTTATTATGAAGGTAATTAATTTAACTAATATGTATCAAAATTTCAAAGTCATTGGTGATTTGTGAGTATGTTAAATTTGGACTTGAAGTTGAAGAAATTGGTAAAGTTACAAAAAGGGAAATGATAAAGCTTGATAAGGAAGAAATCAAAAAACAAAATTTCACTTACAATTTTCCCATTTTGCCCTCCAAAGTTAGTTTCCTTATTCTTCTTCACACCACTTTTTGTTGCATTTTATGCAACATTTTCCAAACTCAATTTGTGAAGCAAACTTCCTTTCACTACATTATCTCTCTCTCTTCAAGCAAGCACTTCACTCCTTCATGATAATTTTTTTATAATTTTGCTACTAGTTCTTCTCATCTTTTTCAAATTGGTACCAAAATCTTGTTGAGTTATGAATCTTGGAATCCAAAAGTTACTGTCCATTTTTATTATTCACCTCATGAACCTATATGAATTTTTGGTGTTTTTGAGGCTCAAATCTTCTATTTCTAGCTTGTTTTTATGGAATAAAATCATAATCTAATGGTACTTGATTACTTGATGAAAGAAAACTCTTGAAAATCTAAGAATCTAATATGCCTTCTTTCTTGTTCATGAAGAGTATTGAAGATCTTCATTGGATCCTTTTTACCTTTGTGTTCTTAGCCACTTCTGTAAGTAATTATTACCTCTCTTGTGAGTTATAAAATAACTAATTAATTGTGAACTATTGAATTGTTATTTATATTGAGGAAAATGGGTATTATATGGTCTTATGTCATAGATTGAGTTTGATTAGAGTTGTGGATATAAACATAGTTTTATGATTGGAAAAGCTTGGTTTTGTACTTATTTTCTTTGTGATTAAAGGTTGGCTACAATAGCTTATTAAGCTTGGTTAAGAAATTAAAAGTTATTCTTGTTGGAATATGTAGATGTGCAATTAGAATTGCAAGCATGATATCAAACCTAGAAACCAACAATTTGAGTAGAATCATGATTAGAATCATGAGAGTTAAATGTGAAGGCTTTGATTAAGCTCAAGCCAATTCAATTCAAAATATGAGTTTACTCACCTAAAGCTGCAAGCTTTCAGGAAGTCCAGGACTACATGCAATCTAAATTGTGATTAGGATAAAAAATAAGGCTAGGAAAGGTCGATCTTAATCATGCAAATCGAGTTCACTTTTTGATTTGAATCGTAATGGCCTGAATGCAAACTCTTTTTTTTTTTTTTATGATCATGATCAAAAAATAAGTGTAAAGAATAAGCTCTAAAGGTGAAATATACGCTAAAATATTTTTGAAAAACTTATAAGCTAATGATGTGCTACCTTTAATTTATTATCTATAGTTGTATAGATTGTATGATTGGGTTCTAGAGATGATTAAATGACTGAATGATTAATTAACTAAGTATTAGCATTGTTTGAATATGTTAAAAATTGGGTAATTAAATTTGTTAATTTAAATGACATAGATCCTTAGATTGATAGAATAATTATTGAATGCTTATATATTGATGTTCTGGCAACAATCTTGATAAGTATCATGACAATGTGACAAAAAAAAAGTAATTGTGAATGAATCTGGACTCTGTGATATGGCTAATATAAGAAATGATATAGGTTAAAAACTTGAGAATTCCCCATAAGGCATGAGATGATGATTGATAATGATAGATGTGATTGATGTGATGAGGGGGTGAAACTAAACCAGATCACAAATTTATGTGTTCTATTACATAGCATGGAAATAAGGCTGAACCCTGGAGGGAAAAGGCTGGCGATTGTGCGGGTTACGGATGGAACAGAGTAACATGGAGAATCTTGATCTTATTTATTTATTTTACTTACTTATCTAAATTTTTATTCTATAAGATGTTGAAATGATATGATTTAGTGATATGATAAAACAATCTAAAAAATGTGAGGTTTGATAATGACCGCATGAGGCCATAAGAAAAATCATGGTTCTTTATAAGGTATTAGTGATAATATTATGCAATGCTATTCGGAGGTTAGTTACTGTGACCTTATGACTTGATAATTAATTCTGGTATGAAATATGAATATGTTTGCTATGATGTGTATACATTTGTTATTGTTGGTAAATTCATAAGTTAGGTAAGGATTGATCTCATTGAGCTCTGAACTCACTCTTATATGAATCATTTTTGAGATTCTTAGAATATTGTCACCATTCCTCTACTAGAATGTAAGGATGGATGCCAATTCCCTTAAAATAACTGCTGATATGTTCACAACCATTGTAGTGAGTCCCTTAGTAGCTTATGAAAATTTAATTCATTATATTATCATACTAAACTAAGTAGGATGTGAAGTCATGCATGAACATGGAGATTACACCCCTAGAGCCCCCCAACATTTTGTTAATGATGGTCATGAGGTGTTTTGATCCTTATGAGATCTACCATTAGATTTCTTTTTTGTTAATCTTTTGAAAACTTGTATATAGTAGGGCCATAGGGTTTCCACAAAGGCTTAGTTAGTTTAACTTATACTTTTGGTTCTATGATAAGTTATAGGTTAATTTAACTTTTTAGTTTACATTCTCTTGAGTGGACATTTAGGGTAGTGTAGGGAATGACTGTTAGCTCGTAGATCATATTTTTTTGGAAAACTTGATGTAAAACCACTAACAATAATACATCTAGCGGCATGTGCCTTAATTAGGCAATGCCTTTTAAATTATAACAATTACATTTATATCTCAATGTGTTTTCCTTTTTCTTTAATTAGATATGATTAAAAATATTAATGCAAGTGTGAACAAGAATAGATAATAGAACCAGGTTAGAAGTTGGTGTATCAATTAGGGATTGATATTCATGCTTGTCATGGCCAAAGAATTAGGTTGTGATAGATTTGGTATCAAAACATGGTCTAGGTATGCATATAGAGTCATATAGTGATGGTGGTGGTTTAATTATGTGTTAATAGGAACAATACCAGTAGTATGCATGCACTCTGGAGAATGTATTGTTGATCCTATTCTCATCGACCTTGTGAAATATGTGTCCATATCAACAAAATTAAATTCAAACCTTTTATATTTCTACGAACCTAATTAATTTTGTACTATAGAATATGGTGAGAACCAGAAGACAGGAAGGCCAAGAATCTGAACCCAATAATAAAGGGTCGTTCATTGGATGAAATAGTCTACACCATGAAGTGGGTGGTAATCTTGAAGACCCAAAGGACCCTGAAATTCCTCAATGGCTAGAAAACTTAGTCCAACAAACAATGGATCACTTAGTACATGCACTAACATAGAACTAAAACTAGAATCAAAATCAGAATAGAGAACCTATTAGAGATAGATGAAATGAAAGAAATTGAACCTGACCTGTTGGGAATGAACAAGGGAATAGGCTAAAAATCGTTTATGAGTTTTTAAAGCTGAAACTATCACAGTATGCTAGAACAAATCCTTTTGTGGATCTATATCAATGTCTTGAACAAGATAAAAAATATGGTAGGATGTTATAGTGTCATGAACCCTTACTGATAGAATTGGTAAGGTATCAGTTAGATGATCTAAAACATTACTGATATATGGAAACTATCGAGGGGTAACCTAAAATGCTAAATCATTAATCTAGGCAATGTTCCAAGAAAATTTCAATGATTGATTCCTTTCTCCTAGTATCTGACAAGCAAATGCTAGAATGTTTGAAAATTTGAAAGAAGAGAACTTGTTAACGAGCAAGTACAATGCCTAATTCACCCAACTTTCTCAATATGCTACTCACCTAATACCTAATAAGACTATGAAGGTAGAGATGTTTGTTCAAGGGCTTCATGATTACTATTTCGATTAGGTCAAAGTTGATGCAAACACAATGTATTAACAAGCTATGAATCGAGCTTTGCAAGTTGAATTGAGGTCTAGAAAGTACTATGAAAATGCCTTTCGATAGTAAGAAAAAAGTTTGATCTAAGAAAGCTAGTATTGCAGCAAGTAGAAGATTAACTTCAACCCATAGTGTGCCACTTGGTGAGTGGAAAGAGAATTTTACTAGATCGTCTTAGTCCTGTGATTTTGGAAGAAATCCAATTATCAGAAGGAATTTAGGAAGCCAATCAGTCTCCACTGCTTTTATTCCATTCTATGGGAGAACTGCATCTCAAAATTAAGGAAATCTAAATGCTACAATGCCAAGATGCAAGATCTATAATATAAATCATTGTGGACCATGTAGAAAAGATCTAATTGGATAGTTTTAATATGGACAACTTGGACAATAAGTGAGAGAATACCCTGTAAATATAAGTGCTTCTGGATATGGTGCAAATTACCAAGTTCAACCTTAAAATCAACAAGTATCCTAATCAACAACTTCACTAAAGGCATCAGTTGTGTTTGGCAAGAATGATGGAAGAGGCGGTCGAGGGAGAAACCTTTATGAAGCTATAGCGAGAGTTTACAATCTTATGAGACAAGAGGTCCAAGCATCGAATGCCATAGTCACAGGTATTTTAAAAATACATGATTTACAAGCTCGGGTACTATTTGACTCTAGAGCTACTCATTCATTTATTGCAAAGAAATTTGTTGCATTAATAAATAAACCCAATAAATGGATGGAATCACCGGTAGTAGTGATAACTCCAGTTAGCAAGACATTTCTAGCTGACTGTTTATTTAGAGATTGTGTTATGACAATAAGAGACAACCATGTATCTATGAATCTAATCATGTTAGATATGGTTGATTACGATATAATTCTAGGTATGGATTGGCTTTCTCAGGACCATATGTGCATGAATTATTTTGACAAGATGGTCATGTTTCATGTGAATGAGTCCTCTCTTGTAGTATTTCAAGGAGAGCGGGTAGCTAAGATGGCTAGTTTGATTTCAAATGTACACACTTGGGAATTGTTAAAAGGGGCTGTACAACTTATTTAGTCATAGTTAAAAACCAAGATCAATCTATTAGTAATCCGAGTGAGGTTCCAGTGATACAAGAGTTCCTTGGCATGTTTTCTGATAATTTACCTAGATTGCCACTAGATAGAGAAATCGAGTTTACTATTGATCTTATACCCAGTATGAAACCTATTTCCATCCTTATTTTTTTATCAAATGCCACTATTAGAATTGAAAGAGTTGAAAACTTAGCTACAAGAATTAATTAATAAAGGCTTCATTCGTTTGAGTACTTTATTATGGGGAGCACCCATGCTTTTTGTTAAAAAGAAATATGGAATATTACGCTTGTGTATTGATTATTATCTATTGAATAAGTTGACTGTAAAGAACAAATATTCCCTTCCTTGTATTGATGATTTGTTTGATCAATTGCAAAGGGTGAAATATTTCTCAAAAATAATCCTGAGGTCAAGGTATCATCAGTTGAAAATTTGCATAGAAGATGTGCACAAAATTGCTTTTTGTACATGCTATGGACACTAAAAATTCTTCGTAATGTCATTTGGTTTGACAAATGCACCAGCTACTTTTATAGACTTGATCAATCAAATTTTCAAACCATTTTTGGATAGGTTTGTGATTGTGTTTATTGACAATATCATGGTATACTCTAAAAGCAAGGAAAAACATGATTAACACCTGAGAATAGTGTTGCAGAGTTTGCAAGAGCACATGCTTTATGTGAAATTTTCCAAATGTGAATTTTGAGTGATCAGTGTTAGCTTTCTTGATTGCATAATGTCACAAGAAGGGGTACAAGTTGATCCTTAGAAAATAGAAGCTGTAGACAGATGGCCTAGACCTACAATAGTTATTGAAATTTGAAGCTTCTTAGGATTCATTATATTGTTAGAAATTTGTCAAAGCTTTTTGTAAGATTTATGCACTATTGACTAAGCTGACGTGAAAGGGAGTGTGATTTAAATGGACTCCCATATGTGAAGAAAGCTTTCAGAAGTTAAAGAGATGTTTGACAATAGCCTTAGTATTAATATTGCCATCTAGTTCAAATGGCCATGTAGTGTACTGTGATGCTTCACAAATTGGACTTGGATATGTGTTAATGTAAAAAAGAAAAGTACTCGCTTATGCATCACGACAATCGAAGGAACATAAGTGGAATTATCCTACTCATGATCTGGAAATGGTAGCTATAGTCTTCGCTTTGAAGATATGGAAGCACTACCTGTATGGAGAAACATGCAAAATTTACACAAATCACAAAAGCCTGAAATATATCTTTGAACAAAAAAATCTTAATATTTAACAGTGAAGTTGGATGGAGCTAGTAAATGATTATGAATGTTTAAAATTGAATCATCCTGACAAAGCAAATGTAGAAGCGAATGAATTAAGTTACAAACTAGCAAGTAGTTTGGTTTGTCTTCTTTCTAAAAAAGAAAAGTTAATGTGTCTTTATCCATGATTTGATATGCTCAACATGCAACTAGAAGTTACGGATGAAACTTTAATTTTAGCCTACATGAAGATATAATCGGTGATGGTTGATCGTGTTAAAAAAGCTTAAAAACAAGACTCGTAATGTGTGATCCATTGACAAGAGACCAAAGTAGAATTGGATTCAAAATTTATAATTTACAAAGTATGAATGCTTAAAAAGGAAGGAAAATTAAGGGTCCCTTAAGCGTTCATAATGATTTGCTACATCAAGTTCATAACTCATTATATACAATGCACCTAGGAGTGTTTAAGATGTATCATAATTTGAAAGAGGTATTCTAGTGGAATGGTATGAAATGAGATGTGCTTGAATATGCAATCAAATGTCTTACGTGTCAACAAGTAAAAGCAGAACATCAGCATCCAGTAGGACTGCATCAATCCATCAAGTGTTCGGAGTGGAAATAGGAAAGCATAGTGATGGACTTCTTAGTTGGATTGTCAAAATTGCCAAAAGGCTGACTCAATTTGGATCATCATTGATTATTTAACTAAATTAGAGCACTTTGTGCTAGTCAAGATGACCTACTCAGTTGCTCAATATGCTCAAAGGTACCTCGATCTTATAGTTCCTTCACATGGGGTGCCACTGATGATCATTTTGGATCATGGTACTCAATTTACTTCCCATTTCTAGCAATCATTTCAACAAATGTTAAGCACTCAATTATAGTTAAATATTACTTTTATCCATAGACAAATGGTCAGTTGAAGTGAATGATTCAGATCTTGAAAGACATGCTTCAAGCATGCATAATGCAATTTGAAGAAAGTTGGGAAAAATACCCACTTACTGATTTTGGCTATGAAAATAGTTATCAATCTAGAATCCAAATGGCACCACTTAAGGCATTGTACAGAAAGAGATGTAGATCTCTGATAGGTTGGTTCAAGCTTAAAGAGGCAAAGTCACTGGGACCAATCTTGTAGTAGACATCATTGAAAAGGTGCAATTAATTCATGATTGAATGAATACATCTCAAGACCGATCAATATCATATGTAGATAAGAGGAGAAAAGAACTAGAGTTTGAGGTTGATGATCAAGTGTTTCTTAAGGTATCTCCTATGAAATGAGTCATGTGTTTTGGTAGAAAGGGAAAATTGATGACCATGATATATTGGACCATTTCAAATTATCAAGCACATAAGAGCCATAGCGATCAATTAGAATTTCTAGCTGAAATGCAAGGAATCCACCTGATATTTCATGTTTCTATTTTAGGAAATATGTGCCAATTAAGTCGCATATAATTAAGGAAGAACTGATTTAATTAGACACCAAACTGACTTATAAAGAGCAACCGATAACTATTCTCAATTGACAAGTTCAAAAGTTGAGATCAAAAGAGGTTCCCATGGTCAAAGTGTTATAGGGATGACATATAATAAATATTTAGTATAAGGTATTATTTATAATTGTAATTCATTTTATTTAACATACTATCACTATTTATAATTTAAGGATGAATTCCTTTAAGGGGGGACAATTGTAATACCCCAAATTTTCAAAAAGAAATTAGTTTCAACAATAAAATGGCTTTTAGAGAAACCAAAAATGTGAATTTGAAAATTTTGGGAACTCCAAAACTATAAATTCTAAGATACAAAGTGTTCAGATATAATAGAAATAATTATATGAATTTTAGGAATCTTTAGAAAATTCAAATTTCCATTTTGAATGCTTATAGAATAAAATAAGTGTTTTTCAAATTTAATTTCAAAAAACCTTTAAGAGATTGAAACTAAGGCTATAGGTACCTAGAAAAAGCAAAATTATAGTCAATACAAAGGTAATTAATTTAACTAATAAGTGTCAAAGGCGATTGATGAGTATGTTAAATTTGAACTCGAAATTGAAGAGATTGGTAAAGTTACAAAAAGGGAGATGATAGAGCTTGATAAGGAAGAAGTCAAAAAACAAAGGTTAACTTATTATTTTTCCATTTTGCCTACCAAAGGTGGTTTCATTTTTCTTCTTCACACTACTTTCTCTTGCAATTCATACAACATTTTCCAAACTCAACTTATGAAGCAAACTTCCTCTCACTATATAGTTCCTCTCTTCAAGTAAGTACTTCATTCCTTCATGATAATTTTTCATATTTTTGTTACTAGTTCCTCTCATCTTCTTCTTCAAATTGGTGCCAAAATCTTTTTGATTCATTAAGTATAACCTGAGTTATGAATTTCTGAATCCAAAAGTTACTGTTCATTTTCACTATTCACGTCAAGAGCCCATATGAATTTATAATGTTTTTAAGGCTTAAATCTTCTATTTTTTGGCTTGTTTCTACGGAATGAAATTATGATCTAATGGTATTTGACTACTTGAAGGAAAAAAAAACTCTTGAAAATCCAAGAATCTAACATGCCTTCTTTTTTTGTTCGTGAAAAGTATTGAATCCTTTTTACCTTTGTGTTCTCAGCCACTTCTGTGAGTAATTATTACCTCTCTTGTGAGTTATAAAATAACTAATTAATGAGAGCCATTGAATTGTTGTTCATGTTGAGGAAAATGGATATTATGTGGCCTTATGTCATAGATTAAGTTTGATCAGAGTTGTGGATATAAATATAGTTTTATGATTGGAAAAGCATAGTTTTATACTTAGTTTCTTTGTGATTAAAGGTTGGTTGAGAAAGCTCATGAAGCTTAGTTAAGAAATTGAATGTTATTCTTATTGGAATATGTATTTACACAATAAACTTGTATGAATTTGGATCGCGAACCCAGAAACTATAAATTTGAGTAGAATCACGAGAGTTAAATGTGAAGGTTTTAATTCAAATTGAGCCAATTTAGTTCAAAATATGAGTCTACTCATCTGAAGTTGCAAACCTTTGAGAAGTCTAGAACTATATGCAATCAGAATCATGTTTAGGATCGAAAATAAGGATAAGAAAGGTTAATTCGAATCATGTAGACCGAGTTCAATTTTCAAATCAAATCATAATGGCTTGAATGCATACTTTGTTTTTGCTATCATAATTGTGAAATAAGTGTAAGGAATGAAGGTTTGAATCGTCAGTGCTGAAGGTGAAATATATGCTGAAATATTTTTAGAAAACTTATAAGCTAATGATGTGCTACCTATAATTTCTTCTTTATAATTGTATGGATTGTATGATTGGATTTTGAAGATGATTAAATGATTGATTAACTAAGTATTAGCATTGTTTGAATATGTTGGAAATTGAGTAATTACATTTGTAAATTTAAATGATATGGATCCTTAGATTAATAGAATAATTACTGAATGCTTATATGCTGATATTGTGGCAACGAACTTGATAAGTATCATGACAATGTGACAAAGAAAGTGTGATTGTGAATGAATGTGAACTCCATGATATGGATGATATAAGAAATAACATAGGTTAAAAGCTTGAGAATTCCCCATGAGGCATGGGATGATGATTCATAATGATGAGATGTGATTCATATGATGAAGGGTGAATATGAGTAGGATCCTAGATCTACAATATCTATTATGTAGTGTGGAAATAAGCTTGAACCCTAGAAGGATAAGACTAGCAATTGTGTAGGTTACGGATGGAAAAGAGTAATAAGGAGAATCTTGATTTTGTTTATTTATTTTTATATACTTATCTAAATTGTTATTCTATGAGATGCCAAAATGATATGATAAAATAATATGAAAAAATTGTGGTTTGATGATGACTGAATGAGGCCATAAGAAAATCATGGTTCTTTATAAGGTGATAGTGATAATATCGTGCAATGCTATTGAAAGGTTAGTTTCTGTGACCTTATGACTTGACCATTAATTTTGTTAAGAAATATGAATACATTTGCTATGATGTGTATGAATTTGTTATTGTTGATAAATTCATAAGTTAAGTAAGGACTTATCTCATTGAGCCTTAAACTTACTCTTTTGTGAACCATTTTTCAGATTCTTAGAATATTATCACCATTCCTCCATTAGAATGTAAGGATGGATCCTAATTTCATTGAAATAACTGCTGATATGTTCACAACCACCATAGTGAATCCATGAGGAGCTTATGAAAGTAGAATTCATTATATTATCATACTGAACCTAGCAAGATGTGAGGTCCTACATGAAATGGAGATCTACCATTAGGGTTCTTTCTTGTTAATCTTTTGAAAACCTATATATAGTAAGGCCATAGTGTTTCCACGAGGGCATAGTTAGTTTAACATATACTTTTGGTTCTATGATAAGTTATAGGTTAATCTAACTTTTTGGTTTACCTTGCTCTTAAGTGGACATCAAAGGTAGTGTAGGGAATAATTGTTGGCTCTTAGATCATATTTTTTGGAAAACTTGATGTAAAACCACTAACAATAATGCTTTTGGTGGCATATGCCTTAATTAGGCAATGCCATGTAAATTATAAAAATTATATTTATATCTCAATGTGTTTTCCTTTTTCTTTAGTTAGATATGATTAGAAATATTGATGCTAGTGTGAACAGGAATGCATAATAGAAACAATTTAGAGGCTGGTGATATCAATTAAGGATTGATATTCATGCTAGTCATGGTTAGGGAATTAGGTTGTGACATATCTGCAAGCACCAAAGCAAAAATTTCAATGTACTCTCTCAACAACTTGATCAACTAGGCCTTATCATTCTTTAAGAGGTTTCCCCAATCCTTATTGTTTTTTTTATCACTTTCACCAAAGTTACGAATTTCCTCCAGATCTAACCCTGGTTTCAATAGGCATGCATTTCTTTCCTTGACATCCAACAAAGTCAAACCTGTCATCCAACATTCATTATTAGGTGGATTTAAGACCACCCCGTTTTGTTCCTTTTGTACTTTCCTTGCTCTTTATTAAGTTGGCTAGATAACATCTATGGGCCACTTATTGATTAGCTCAAACTTCTTCTATTCCCTTAGCTCTTAGAAATGTTATCAACAAATGTGGAATGGAGACTATGTTTCTAGCTTATTTTAAGGACAGTCATCCAAGAATTGCTTTGTAACCAATGTTTAGCATGGCTACCACTAAGAAGTTAACATTGAGGCTTTTTGTTAATGGTTAGGTGCCCAAGGTCATTCTCAAAGTACCATTCCTTCAACTTGAACCTACCTCTGTAAAACCAATCAAACATATATATAAGATTTGTAAAAGCTCTTTGGGATGTTAAGAACATTAATAGCATGATCAACAAGTATTCATTTGACTATAAAGTTATAGACTATAGATCTCGAGAATATATATGTATATTAATACATATATCAGAGTGCTGAAAAATGATCTTTCCATTTTTACGTTAGTAAATGGTATACACTTGTTAAAAATAATTTGGATTCTTTTAGATTGCAAAAGCGGAAGTTTTAACGAAATTGCTTTTGTATTTGGAAGCCAATTTGGTAATCAAGAGCTCAATTGGAGTGAATGAATTGATATGTTGTGATATTGGAAATCTAATTAGATAATCAATTAAGATTGTATTAGAATGTATAAAAATAGATTATTGATTACAACAAAATATATAAATGTGTAGAAATAGTTTCAATATTATGCAAAATCATAATGATATAGTATAGCAGAATTTGTAATATTAGTTTAGCATAGCAAATATATTAGGTTGCAGTAAAATTGAATTGCAAAAAATAAAAAATTGTAAAGAAATATTAAAGACACTGCAATTTTTAAAGTGGTTTAACTTCACCTGAAATCACTAATGAAGACTATATCCATTGAGTCAATCCTCAATTAGATGACTTGTTTTATGAATCAATTTAGCTTATGTAAAAATCAATGATCAAATTGATTGATGAATTGAATCCTAGTATTTTGAAATCGAGTTAATCGATTCAGATGATTTTCCTAAACGTTGGTAAAAGTATTTTTGAAAGCTTTTCTTCATGAATCAATTGATGAATCGATTCGAGTAGTTTTCACAAGTTTTTCAACATGAATCGATCCATGAATTGATTCACAGAGTGTAAAATGCTTTTTATAAAACTTGCTTGTGAAAGATCATTGCAAAAATCTTGTTTGAAAAATATTTAATTTTCTACCTCAATTTATTAGTTTTAAGAAATTTTAATTGTATCAAGATTTGAATAGAAATTTACTTACAAAAGATCCTAAAAAAGTAAAATAAGTACTAAATGATGTTGTGAATCTCTTGAATCATATGTACTTTGATCTCACTTTGATCTTGCAAAACAAATATCAAATACTAAAGAATCTTGTCAGATATAAATTGTTTTCAATATCAAAGCCAAATAGGGATAGATAACAAAGCAATCAAATGCTAATAATATCTAAAATGCTAACAATCTCATTAGCTATACTAATAAGGCTAACAATCTCCCCCTTTTTGATGGTGACAAACAATTTTATATAAGTATGAAAAAATTAGGATCAAAGTTTTAATAACACAAATTTTTGAAAAACAAACTTTATTTTTTACTTTAAAATTAGATTTTTTATTTTTACTCTTATTTTCCCTTTTTAATTATGTCTTTCTAATTGTGTCTCCCTCTTTTTAATTGAAATTAACATCTTTTGAAAATCATATTTCTCCATCTTTATCTAAAATCCTTAATTCTTTATTCCTAAAATCTTCACTTTCTCAAAATCTTACTTTCTCCATTCTTATCTAAAATCTTTCTTTCTCCCGTTTTTGGCGCATCAAATAGACAATAATGCATCTATGAAAAATTTATGTACCAAAAGGTTCCAAATAGAAAGAAATTAGATTAGAATAGAATAGTCAATATATATACCAGAAAAAATATATCAACATTCAATATTTAACCAGTTTCTTAAAATCAGCATTCCATATAATCTAGCAATCAAAGTAAATACTGAATCAAAATACTAAATGTTATCCAGAATAGTGAATGCAAATCATGATCATCAATATGTAAAAATACAATATCTATCAATAATCATCAAAATGTAGTCTAAACACAATAAAGATAATGACAAGGGATAAAATACTAAGGGGCAATAATAGAACAATAGACAACAATCAGTAAATACAAAAGACTACTTAGCAAAGGGAGAATCTGGATCATTTATCTTTTGTAATTCAGCTTTTTCATCCTATTGCTACATCCTCTGTGTAATCTTGTGAAGATGAGCATACTGATTCAAAAGAAGAAGAGAAAGAAGAAGAAGTCCTTCTCTGTCTCATGGCCCAACTTCATGATAATGAAGTATTCGGTAATGAATCCTTCTTCTATTCTAAAGATGAACCTAATCCTTATGATGAATATAATTTTTCTATTGATGATGAAAGTGATGAAAATATTGATGATGTATGCATAGAATTATATAATTTTTTATTGAAAGCTAAAAATGAATTGAAGTATGCTAAGGATGAAAATGATAACTTGCTGAAGAAAATCAAAAAATTAGAAAAGGAAAATGCTGATTTAAATATCTTAGCAGAAAAGTTGCTAAGTGAAAGTAAAGCATGTGATCAGTGTGAGATTTATAAGTTTAAGACAGATAAATTGTCCATAGCTTTACAAGGATTCACCAGTAGTGAAATAAAACTTAATAGCGTACTAAAAAATCAAAAGAACTTACATAATAAGTTTGGCTTAGGATATAGATAGCAAAGGAAGAAAAGATTAAATAGAAACTATAGAAATATTACTTGTTTTTATTGTAACCATAAAGGACACCATATCAAATACTATCCATATAGAAATGGTACTTATGAACTAAAGCCTAATTAAAAGCTAGTTTGGTTACCAAAGGTATCAAATTCTAATAAACATGTTGTTATGGCTACTAACAAATTTGGACCAAAATTTGTTGGGTACTAGCAAAGAAACTATGAACTTTATTTTGCAGGTCTGTGCGGGAGAAATAAAGGCAACTCATAATGTTGAATGGAAGTCGCACTCATCACTCATTGTTTTCATCAATCCCCCAAAAATAAAAAAAGAATTGTTATTAGTAGAATTTGGCACTACAGAGTGGGCTAGAAAAAGCCTAGAAGGAGGCAAGTTTGGTGGAAGAAACAAGCACGGCAGACCATGAGGTCACTGTGCAAGGAGCCCCAGCTCGCTAAAGATCTGAGCTCGCTGGCTAAACAAACTAGAGGTTGTAAACCAGCAGCAGCCTCAGCATACGAGGTCCAGCTCGCTAGAACGAAGTCTTACCCTACTAGAAGCCCGCTAAGATCAAGCATAAGGCGAACAGGCAACCTACACCACCATTTTGTAAAATGCAACCATCGAGCCCTACCCACAAAAAGCAAACTGCAGAAGCCATTCTATAGTGCCCTAGGCAGTCTTGTACATTAAATGTTTGATGTAATGAATGTACAATTTATTTAGTTCTGTTTATACCCCTCCATGCTTCTATAAATGGGGGGTGAAACCATTGTATAAAAGAAAGAAAAAAAAGATAAGATAAGAGCAAAATTCTACCAAAAACCATAGGCAAAGCTCCATAAAAACTCCTTCATATTAATAAAACATCTTCGTGGATGTAGGGCCTAGTGCCATTTGGATTTAGCCGAACTATGTTTAACTTTCATGTTTCATCCCTTCTCCTTCTTCCTTCCTCCCACCGTCTCTTGTCATTCACCGCCTCAATAACCAAGAAATAGCTTGGGTCCTAAAACTTTGTTGGCCAGATTCAGGTGTAACCAAAATTTACCATCAATATTTTGACACACCTGGTGGGACCCATCTATCTTCTAGTTATTTCTGTTCTCCAGGTCTGTCTCTTGCACAACCATAATGACCAGAGGAAAAGTCATCAGAAAGTTTGGCACCCCTGATAACTAGTTAGAAGGTCATACTACAAGTTCCTCTACCACTAGAACTGTTAACGGTTTGGCCTGCCCAGTTCACCATTAACCCATTGTCACTATCCTTGAGACAAATGAAGTGCAAGTATGGTGCCAGTGCTAGAAAGCATTTGAGGGTTTGATGAGGAGGATGACTGAAGCATTCCAAATGCTGGCTCAAGCATACACTCAAGGTGGGCAAAGGCAGGCCAAAGCCATCATGCTTGGGAACGTTCCCTAACAGTAACAAGCTAGAATTTCGAATAGAACTAGTTGTGAGCACATTTTGGGTTGTCATCTGCATGACGATGAGGATGTGAAAAGCCGTCAGGCTTCCAATCAGAAATCTAAAAGATTGCCATCATTGGTGGAAGAGTTGTTCCAAAGGGTGAAACAATTAAAGGCACATCCCTGAGCTCGAGATGACCAAAGTCATGCCAAGGAATGAACCCCTTTCTCTATGAAGATCAAAATGGAGCCCCTCCCTCAGAAGCTTAAAATTCCTACCTTCCCGCTGTACAATAGGGACAGTGACTCACGTAATCACTTAGACATGTTCAATGATTAGATGAATCTTTAGACAAGTAATCCTCTGATCAAGTGTCATGTGTTTCCCATCACATTGGGAGATGCCCCCCGAGCCTAG
The DNA here is from genome assembly GCA_026873985.1 of Saraca asoca. Classification (NCBI taxonomy): domain Eukaryota; kingdom Viridiplantae; phylum Streptophyta; class Magnoliopsida; order Fabales; family Fabaceae; genus Saraca; species Saraca asoca. The sequence goes on along the minus strand of JANHAO010003876.1, from coordinate 6,297 downwards.
TTCAAGAACCTCTCGGCCCACAGTATTAACAACTGGGGAGGAATGCCAGCAAAAATTCCTCAACCAGTACAAGGCACTAAAGAGGTAACTCACGCCCCCTTGTCACCTCACCACAATCTTTTAGCACAAGCATGAGTCTTTGAAAGACTACATTGTTTAGTTTAGGCGCGAGATCGACAATATGGAGAGCCCGTCTGACCAGAGTATTTTGACGGCAATATTTGCTGGGCTTCACAAAAATGGCAAGTAGTATAAAAGTATATACAAATCGCCAATAGTAGACCTGAGAGAGTTCTACGATCAAGTTGCCAAGCAAATTAGGTGGAATGAGATCTTTGGTGCGAAAAAGTCCAAACTAGGTAGCCTAGGCCAAAATAAGAGAAAGAATAGTTATGAGGATGCAAAGAGCAACTCCAACCACCAACTCATGAAAAAGGCCAAGGTCGAGTGACCTTAACAATCGACTCACCATGAGCACTACAGCGTCTTATCGGATACTCTTGGTAGGATTTATGGAACAGAAAGGAGTAGAGAGGACTTTGGGACTCTTGCTCCCTTATGGACTCCTCACACAGGTAGAAACATAAAAAATTTTTATGCATATCACAACGAAACGGGGCATAACACTTTGGATTACCAAGCTCTCAGAGATGCTATTGAGGATCTAATTAAGAGAGGGCGCTTGAGGGAGTATGTATTGTGGCCTAAGCACAACAGCCTCCCCAGCCTCAGCGAGGCCCCAAGCATGAGCCGTCAGCTGTGGTAAGAACCATATATTAATTCCGCAATGTGGTATGTAAAGGTAGTCCAAGTCTTGCATTTGCTGGATTGGTGTAAATTTTTTGAACAAAAATGTCAACTTATTATCTAACTCTTGGAAAGCAAGTTTGCCATCCCTTCAGGAAAAATGTATCCTTTAAAAGCCAAATTTTTATTTATTTATGACTGAACATCACACAAATGCGACTTATTTTCTAGATATTGCGTTAATGAGACCAATTAGGGATTGCATTAGCATAACCCATCCGCCAGTGTCTCACTAATACAATGGCAACTTAAAGCTTGCATATATGAGCCACTTTCTTAGCCTCGCATGCATGGAATGGTCTTACCATACATGCAAGCAACTTTCTTAGCCATCGCATGTGTGCAACTTAAAGCTCATACATGCAAGCCACTTTCTTAGCCACCGCATGCATGCAGTGATCTTACCATACATGTGAGCAACTCTTTTAGCCACCGCATGTGTGCAACTTAAAGCTCATGCATGTGAGCCACTTTCTTAGCCACTACATGCACGCAACGATCTTACCATACATGCGACCAACTTTCTTAGCCATTGCATGTGTGTAACTTAAAGCTCGTGCATGCGAGCCACTTTCTTAGCCACTGCATGCATGCAGTGATCTTACCATACATGTGAGCCACCTTCTTAGCCACCGTATGCAAGCAACCAAAATTTCGCAACTCTTATATGACCTAAATTTCACAGCTCTCATGTGACCAAAATTTTGCAACTCTCATACGACCAGATGCCTTAGTGTCATGTGACCTACCCATATATCGCTCATAATCGATATACTTAACCGAAGTTTATTTCTTGATTAAGAAGCATTGTCGATTGGATATTTGGTTATTTTTATGTGCCAAATTAATATTTATCATCTGAATGTTGTAGGATGAGTAGCCAAATACTTGAAGAAAAAAGAAGAAAATTTTATTCATTAAAAAGCCTCAGCGAGGTACATTTACATCAGAAAGAGTGAAAATACAAGTTAGAGAAAGCTATAGCTAGTTCTTCTTAAAGAAAGATTGTCACACGAAGGGAAAGCTTCCACCAATTAGAGGGATAACCACTGAAAGACGAACCCTTGTCAACTGGAAACTCACAGGCTCGCTTAAATCCCTAATTTTCTTCTTCTAGCCCCTTTCTCAGCAGCAAGCTCTTCCTCAATTTCACTCCTGAAATTAGGAAGCCCAGAAAAGCCCACCCGGAATGGCTAAAAAGGAGAAACCTCACAATCGTGAGGACATAACCCGAGATTTGTATGAGATCTCTCCATATTATCAGAGAAGTATTATCTTTGAAACTTCTTATGCAGTAGACTATACATGTTTTACTTGAAAGGCAGAGTGTCAAGAAATTAAGAAGCTTATCTGAAACTTCCATTCGGTCACTCTTTGAAGGAAGAAGAGGACTCCCCATGCTTTAAATAAACTTAGCCCTATTCTTACCCAAGAGCTCGAAAGAAACTCCTAACCATTCTTATTTAATGACTTGAAAGAAAATGAGGTTGGTGCACCAATAGCCACAAAATGCCCATTGTCTAGAAAAATGAAATGACAAACTAACCTAAAAGACTTTGATTGTACAATTACCCATGAATGAGATTAAAAAATATATCTTTTGATTTTTTAAGCAAGAATGGGCCAAACGAGGGTCCAACAGCAGAAACTTATCCATGCGGCCTTCTGAGTCTCGTAAGGCCCCAATTCACCAAAGTCACACCTTGCAAAGGGAAACAAATATGCAAGATAAAGACTAGAGTTATGGGATATCATAGCAGAACAAGCTTTTGCCAGTAGAAGTTTAACTCCCAGTCTGTGAAGTGAACTGAGAATTGAGAGGCTAATATTATCAGTAGAATCTGGTACTACAGAGTGGGCTAGCAAAAGCCTAGAAGAAGCCATGTCTGGCAAAAGAAATGAGCATGGCAAACCATGAGGTCACTGTGCAAGGAGCCCCAACTTGCTAAACATCCGAGCTCACTAGCTAAACGAGCTTAAGGTCGTGAACTAGCAGTAGCCTCAATGTTCGAGCTCCAGCTCGCTAGGACAAAGTCTTACCCAGCTAGAAGCCCGTTGAGATTGAGTATAAGGCCAACAGGCAACTTGCACCACCATTCTACAAAATGCAACCATCAGACCCCACCCGCAGAAAGCAAACTGCAAAAGTCAGTCTATAGTGCCCTAAGCAGTCTTATACATTAAATGTTTGATGTAACAAATGTATATTTTATTTAGTTCTATTTGTACCCCTCCATGCTTCTATAAATGGGGGGCTGAAACCATTGTATAAAAAAGAAAATAAAAGAAAAGATATGAGTAGAAACTTTGTCGGAAACCATAGCCAAAGCTCTGTAAAAACTCTTTCAAATTAATAAAACATCTTTATGGACGTAGGGTCCGGTGCTGTCTGGATTTAACCAAATCACATTAAACCTTCATGTTTCATCCCTTCTCCTTCCTCTTTCCTCCTGTCGTCTCTCATCATTCAATGCCTTAACAATCGAGAATCATCTTGGGTCCCGAAAGAACCCTTTTCGTTGGCTAGATTCAGGTGTAACCGATATCCACCATCAACAAGAATCATATAATTCTATGCATACTTCAACAAGTTATCATTTTCATCCTTAGCATGCTTCAATTCATTTTTGGATTTTAATAAAGAATCATATAATTCTATGCATACATCATTAACATTTTCATCACTTTCATCATCAATAAAAGAATTATATTCATTATAAGGATTAGGTTCATCTTTAGAATAGAAAAAGGATTCATTACAGAATACTTCATTGTCATGAAGTCTTGCCATCTTCATCTTTTGAATCAATATGCTCATCTTCAAAGATAGCCAAATCAGACTTACTATAAGATAGTTTTCTTTTTTGTTTTTCATTCTCAAGTTATCTTTTCAAGTAGATTGGGTAATCAGGTTTGATGTGGGCAGGCTTTTTACATTCAAAGCAAGTAGGTGTTGTGCTAACACTTATGTTTCCTTAATCTATTTTATTTTTATTCTTCTTTTAATGTACTATCTTTTTCTTTTCTCCATGCCTCTTTTCTCTAAGAATCCTTTGTAGCTTTTTGCTTAGCAAAGCCATATCTTCTTTGTCATGTATCTCTAAATCACTTTCTGATTCATCCTTATTAGATTCTTTTGTAGCTTGAGTGCTAGTGATTTCTTTTTTTTATCAACTCCATTTGTTTTATACCTTTTCAATTCCAGTTCATGCTCTTCTAGATTTCCATAGAGCTCTTATATAGTTGGCATACCCATTTTCAGAGATTCTTTTATGGTAGTCACCTTTGGTTTCCATTCTTCAGTGAGTGATCTAAGAATCTTGTGTACCAAGTTTGTATTTTTAAACTTTCTTCCAAGCAATAAAAATTGGTTAGTTATAGCAATGAATCTTTGAATTAGATCTTTAATTGACTCACCTTCTTCCATCTTAAATGTTTCATATTCGGATACTAAAACATGTACTTTGGATGCCTTAACTTGAGTAATTCCTACATGAGCTACTTCTAAGGTATCCCAAATTTGTTTAGCTATAATTCAATTTGAAATCCTCTCATATTCATTAGGGGACAAAGAGTTGGTCATGATCTATTTAACCTTAGAGGCTAGGAGGTGTCTCTTCCTCTCCTCTTCAGTCCATAAAGATTTAGCTTTTCGTTGTAAAATACCATTTATAAGGGTTTGAGGTGGATCATAACCATCTTCTACAAGTTCCCACATATAAATGTCAATTGCTTCAATGAAATCTTTGAACTTTTGCCTCCAATATGTATAATGATGTCCATTAAAACCTAGGGGTTAGTATAAAGAAGGACATTATGGTAACAATATAAAAGTAGAATCCATTTTCTCTTTTAAAAATAAAAGTGCATCAAGAGCCTAGAGCTCTGATACCAATTGTAGGTCCCAAGAATATATATATATATATGTATATTAATATATATATATATCAGAGTGCTAAAAAATGATCTTTCCCTTTTTACATTAGTAAATGGCATACACTCATTAAAAATAATTTGGATTCTTTTAGAATGCAAAAGCGAAAGTTTTAACAAAATTGCTTTTGTATTTGGAAGCCAATTTGGTAATCAAAATTTTAATTGGAGTGACTGAATTGATATGTTGTGATATTGGAGATCTAATTAGATAACCAACTAAGATTGTATTAGAATGTATAAAAATATGTTATTGATTACAGCAGAATATATAAATGTGTAGAAATAGTTTTAGTATTATGCAAAATCACAATTATGCAGTATAGCAAAATTTGTAATATTAGTTCAGCATAATAGATATATTATGTTGCAGTAAGATTAAATTGCAGAAAATAAAGAACTATAAGGAAATATTATAGGCACTGTAACTTTTAAAGTAGTTCAACTTCACATAAAATTATAGATAAAGTCTACATCCACTGAGTCAATCCTTAACCAGATGACTTATTTTATTATTAAGATTTTAACTAGGCTCCTGAACAACCAGTTCATACAACAAGAATTTTTTTGGGCTTTTACTAAACCTAAGAACAACAGGATTTTGCTAAGCTCTTGTCTAACCTAGATACAATAATTCTTCTATCTCTTCAGACTATGATTAACCTCATAACCTGGAGATGTATAAAAAATTCAATGCACTCTTCAACTAACTAATCAACCTCATAGCTAAAGAAGATGCAAAGGGAAGATAAACCTCTTCCTTTATATCTCCAATTTCTATTCACTTAGAAATTGCAATTAAGACAGAAACACAGATTCCTAATAACCTAGAAATCTGAACATAAAATCAAAGGTAAGGTAAAGATATACAATACCATTTTGAAATGAAAATTTCAAACATCTTACCATAAAAATCTCTTCAAATCTTTATGAAAGATCCTTGATTTGATTAGATAAAAAGAGGTAGAGATGAATCTTGCTAAGCACAATTTGCTTTGAGAATTTTGCTCTTGAAGAAGTGTATTTCTTTTAAAAATTGTTGAATTTGAAATAGAGTTAGGAGTATTTATAATTGCTGTAACTGACATTTAAAAATAACTAATTTTTAGTTCTTGAATTGATTTGTGAATTAATTCATAGTGGTTATAACTAACTAATAACTGGCTAATCAATTTATGAATTGATTCAATTGATGTAAAATTCAATGACCAAATTGATTGATGAATTGCATTATAGTATTTTTAAATTAAGTGTTGAATCAATTAGGGAATCAATTCAGATGATTTTCCTAACCTTCTAGTAAAAACATTTTTGAAAGCTTTTCTTCGTGAATTGATTGGTGAATCGATTCAAGTAGTTTTCACAAGTTTTTCAACATGAATCAATTCGTGAATTAATTCACAAAGTGTGAAATGCTTTATAAAACTTGCTTGTGAAATATCATTTTAAAAATCTTGTTTGAAAAATATTTAATTTTTAAATCACTTCAAGAGATTTATTTCTACCTCAATTTATTAGTTTTAAGAAATTTTAATTGTATCAAGATTTGAATAGAAA
>JANHAO010003875.1:0-25369 GCA_026873985.1 Saraca asoca | reverse complement strand
AGCCCGACCTGGGACTGGCCCGACATACAATTTTTACCCGTTGGGTTAACCTGGTAAAATCCGTTAGCCCGTTTTGACAGGTCTACATGCAAGATTGAAGTTTGTTGATTGACATTTATAATTACTCGTATAGATGGCTTAACATCTAGAGTGGACGTTTGTTGATCTTGAAAAGAAGCATCAAGGAGAATAAGTGTCAATATATAAATGAATAAGTAAAATAGGTAATATTAAAATAAGTAAATATTCGACCCTGAGCATAAGCAAGGTTTTGAGAATGTGAGATTTTTGGGATGGTAGAAGAAGTAGGTTCTGCTATGATTGACTTTGAATGAGATATAGTGTCAATTAGATTTTGATCCTGTAAAAGCAATGCCAGTATCCAAAGCAGCAAAGGGTTTAAGGAATGAAATTAGTTTTGAATATCCCCGACTAAGTTGTATCTTGAGTAGTTGAAGAAACTAGTTGCAGAGTTGGTTGAGTAGGAATTTTGGGCACAATATGTTCAGAACTATACTACTAGTCCCTTTCAACTTAATGATTCTTCTTTTCTTAGGAGGCTTTTTAGTTTTTTTTTTCATTGCATCTTTTCTGACCACCTACGTGCTGGCCGATCTGGATTGGGTTTTCCTCTAATATTTTCTTTTCTTGTTAGTGTTGGTGGTTTGTCATGTGGAAACATAACATTTGCTTCATCATGTTTCCATTGCACTTCCTTGGCTATAGCTTCTGCTACATCATCTTCGCAAGCTATGCCAAGAATCTTAATTGGCATTGTAACATTTGAAAGTAGTCGAAACAAAAGTTGGCTCATGTGGTTTTCATATTAAGCATCCCTTTTCTTGTTAAGGGTTTCATTAGCCACAATAATTATATAATTTAAATGATGATGATCATACTTGACTTTATAATATTGTTTAAAGGCCAGTATTTTAGTAATGTGCATACCGACTATTTTGGTCAAAGCCTCTTCAGTCTATATAGTCGCACAATGAGAAAGTTTGTTAGAGATAGGTGCATCGAAATATAAATGGGTTTCAAATAACCACCACTTTGAGAATATCACTATATATGCAAGACATGGAAAGAAATTGTGCAGATCAAACTATGTTCATATGTTGACATTAAAATCCTCAACTTGAGAACATTCAAAGGGTCTCAAAGTTCGCCATTGGAATTTTTTATTTAGAAGCATGGCTGGACATCCTTGTACAAGGCCATGTTAACAAGCCAATGTGTTTAGCAAAAGGAGTTCAACCCCTGAGGATGACTCCTGAGAAAGACTAGTAAGAAGGTATTGAGGACATAAAATTTTTTGACTAAATTCCAATATTCTGAGAATCAAATGGGTTTGGATTAGAAGTAAACCAAGACAGGCTACAAGACTGTGAAGAAAACATTAATATATGTTGTGAGGAATAGTCATCGTTAAAAGAAAACAAAGTTTAAAAAAGATAGTCAAATAGTTCTTTAGGACACTTCAACTCAAGTTCTTCATTTAATGAACCATGCAAAAGTTGGGGCTACATGACAAAGTTTTGAATTTTGAGTTGAAATTCTTCAAAAAGCTAAATTTTCTTATAGAGTTATAGTTAACCATAATTGTAAAATTCAAAAAAACCCTCCTAAATTAGAGATAGAGTCATGATCTCTAAGATGGTTGGCAGCTAGATTCATGTTCTCAAAAAGATTGGCCAACACAAAAGGGCCCAGAGCCAGACGTTGACCTTCATGTAATAAAACAACTAAGGGAAAAATGAAAAAGCTATCTTTAGAGATGAAACACAAAAAAGATGTTTGCAAAGCCAGTAAAATAGAAAGGCAATGCATTCATTGTCAAAAATTGAAGTATTGGGTGAATCTTGGAATGTTGTCAAAAAGGTTGAATAAGTGGAATCTTTGGTCAAAATGAGAACAAGTTTTCAAAAGTTTTTGGTCAATGGAGAGAATAAATGTGAGATAGTTTTGCCATTTGGCTTCAAGCTAGTGATAATAGTAATGTCAAAAGATGAAAGTCTAATCATGCCATTGGAAACATGAAGCTTGTTGGTAAAAGGAGACAAAAACATAAGGCAACCCCAATTAATGGTAGAATGGATTTTAAAGAAAATAGAGACAGTTGAATTATATCAAAAATACCTACTTCTTTCAAAAAATGTTCTTTTTCTTATTGAACTAAATCTAACCAATTCAAATATGTTTTAGAAGGACGTGGAAGATTTGTAAAGACCTTAACAGTTTTGTACACCCATGGGATGATAAGAATAGACTTAAATAGTAGTAAAGGTTTGTGCACAAATTAAAAAAAAAATCCATGTCTGGTTTTCCATTAAAAAGGGGAACAAAGTAAAAAACTGATGATTCATTTTTATCAATGTCAAATTTAATAGAAGGGATGAATACCTTAAACTAGAGAATTGAAAATGTTTCAAAATGAGGATCTAGAACTTTAATGACTCCAAATACTTGAGAAGATGAATTGGAAGTAGTGGCCATGAGTTTTGTGAAGTTTTGTTTTGAAAATTAAATATTGATGAAGGAGAAGTAAGCATGCATAGTAAAAGAGATTGAAAGAAAACTGAGCAGGCTAGGAGAGCACAAACAAAATAAAATTTAAATATTCAAAATACTATTAAAAGGTAGAGAAAAGGGGTGGTTAATTTCATAAATGACACCTTTAAAAGATGCGAAGGAATAGTTTTGATTACCTGCAAGTGTAGCTATCACTATTGTGTGTTGAGAACGTGCAAATTTGTCTGTTAGTGGTTCACATGTCATAGATCAATTCAAAAATCATGATTTTGATCAGTCAATTCCACCAAAGCTTTTTTAGTATGTCTTTCAATTTCATGAGTTAATCAGTTAATTGAACTAGGGTCATGAGGACAAAGTTTAATTTAATGTTTATTTTCAACCAAGGTTTCTAATATCTCAAAATTTCAGCAATCGAATCAAACTAGGGGCCTCTATTAGCCATCCATTTTTCATACAAATTTGACTATAAGTCGTTGTAGAAAATGCAAAGAGGTTGGTGTTTTTCACAAGGAGAAACTAAGAGAAGAACAGACTTGCGCAAGTATGAGGAATTACAAGTTACTGGGGAGAAGAAGAGAAGGAAATTATAGATCAACTCATGATGCTCCACAAAGGTTACTTATAAGTGTCGTTTCGGCGATTGCAGTTGTAGGGATTGGAGGAATTGGGAAGAGTAAACTTGCCAAACTCATTATCGATAATGAGATAGTGAAATCGCGTTTTGACTTGTTGATTCAGCTTCGGCATAGTGATCACTTTGATGTGAACAATGTTGTGAAACGCATTATTGAATCGATGGGGAAGATGAAACTCGAAGTTGAGTCTGAGGCAGATCAAATCCAAATTCTTCAACAAGCAATAGGCACAAGAAGTTTTTTAATCATGCTAGATGACTTGACGAAAGAGGACACGGACCAATTGGACAGTCTGCAGCAGATGTTAACTGCAGCTGGGGCATCTGGTGGCATAATACTTACAACTACGCGTAGTAGTATAGTTGCAGAGATCGCTAGCTCGATTACACCTTATGTTGTAAATCAAAGTAACGAATACGATTCTTGGTCTCTATTTAAGATGATTGCTTGCATTGATGAACAAGGACAAACTTCGAGTGATTCAAGAATAGAAGACATGGGAAGCAAGCTTGTGGGAAAGTGTAGAGGAATCTCTCTGGCCATAACAATTATGGCTGATTTGTTGCATTCTCTTGCTCAAGAAGTCACAGAGATAAAACTAGCTCAATCCGAGAAAATGATATTGGAAGATCTCGTGTGAGGTATTACAATGAGCTTCAGTTTAAATATTATGTTGACCTTACATTGTGCTTATTGTTCATTGATCTCCGAGGGAGGGATTTCTTGAGACTGCTGATCCTTAGACGAGCATATCCAGAAGATGTTGGTCATAACTATTTTAAGGAATTCCTTCAGAGGTCTATTTTTGAAGACGTAGAAGACGATGAGTTTGGCTTGGCAAAAACTTGCAAAATGCACCATCTAATGCACGACCTTGCAACTGTCGTTGGTAGGGAAGAGAACATCTCCATGAATCAAGAAGGCTACGGAGTTTGCAACAGAATCCACCGAGTGTCTTTCGATTTGAGAGGTTAAGGACAATTCTTTTGCCAGCACCAACTCAATCATCGCTTCCACACGAGGAAAAACTGACCAGGTTGGGGTGTGATGCAATCTTTTCAAGCTTCAAGATCTTGCTCCTGTTGGATCTACATGATTTAAGGATCAAAGCACTTCCCAGTTCAATTAATGAGTTGAAGAATTCAAAATATCTTGATCTGTCGAAAAGTAACACACAAACTTTCTTAGTTCTATTACCAAGTTGGAACACTTGCAAACGTTGAAACTGTCTCATTGTCATGTGCTCAAGGAATTACCAAAGGCCTTGCAGGATTTGGTCAGCCTCATGCATCTTATAATATGCCTAGATCTGACTCACATGCCACATGGAATCAGGCAGCCGACTTCTCTACAGACATTGTCATATTTTGTGTCGAGCAAGCATCATAGCTCTTCATCCTCAAGCCATATTGGAGGCCTTGAAGAGCTCTCTGGTCTCAATAACTTGAGAGGAGACTTAAAGATTTTACATTTGGAGCGAAAGAAATCTAATGCATCAGAAGCCAAAGTTGTGACCTTGTATTTGAAAGAGAAACCACATCTCCATCGCTTGACCTTAAGAAGGGATCACGACGAGGACAATGGAAGCGGAAGAGGTGCTGAAGTTGTGACTTCGTATTTGAAAGAGAAACCATTTCTTCGTAGCTTGACCTTGAGAAGGGATCAGGAGGGGTACAATGGAAGGGGAAGGGTATACCAGGATGAGAAAAATGCAATGGAACTGCACCCTAAGCTCAATCAAAACCTACAAGGTCTATTCATTGTCGGGTAAAGGGGTGTGAAATTTTTTAGCTGGCTCTCCTCCCTCAAGAGTCTTGTTTAGTTTGTATAATTGTCCAAAGTGCAAATTTCTCCCACCCCACTAGATCAACTCCCTTCGCTTAAGGTTCTTGAATTGCAGAGATTGGACTCTTTAGAATTTGTAGCTGGAGACAATGATGGTATCAATATGGAGTCAACACCACCTTTCTCATCAACCATACCTAAGCAATTCTTTCCATCCCTAAAGGAACTAACACTCTCTTCTTGCCTTAACTTCAAAAGTGGGTGGAATACAAGTGGTGTTGCTGAAGCATCGTTTCCTTGCATTTCAAGATTGCACATTCAATATTCCCCAGAACTAACTTCTACACCACTATTTCCAAATCTTGATGAAAAATTGGAGCTAGTCAGTTGTAGCGTAGAGCCTCTGAGAAAGACGATAATGTCAGAAGCAAATATAATGGCATCACAATCTTCTCCTCCATTGTCCAAATTGAAGTTCATGTTAGTTGAAAAGGTTGTGACTCATTCTCCGCTAGCAGAGTGGCTGAAAAACCTCACTTCTCTTGAGGATCTTCACATTCGAGACTGTCCTAATCTAAAGTATTTTCCCAAAGGTTTCGACTGTCTATGCTCACTCAAGTATCTAACTGTTGAAAATTGTCTTAAGCTTGATATGTCAATTGATGAATGGAATGATCTGAGAAACCTTCGCACTCTAACCATAAGGGGAATTCCAGAGCTACTGTCTCTTCCAGACGGACTCGAACATGTTACTTCTATACAGCGCCTGAGATACAGGGATGTTCAGGTTTGAAGTCTTTGTCCAACAAGATTGGCAAACTCACATCTCTTAAAAAGCCTTGAAATCTCTGAATGCTACGGCTTGGCTTCGCTACCAATAGGGATGAGGAAGCTCAAATCGCTTGAGAAATTGGCGATACAAGACTGCCCCAAGTTGTTGCCAAGATGCCAACCGGAAACTGGCGATGACTGGCCTTACATTAAACACATGGGACCAGTAAATATCTCAGTGACGCAAACTTCTCCAGGTAAAGTGTCGAGAAACAGATGTTCTGTAAGGCGCCCATATAAGTTAAAGATGTTCCCCTTCTTTGGTTACATAAGCTGCATGTCAAATTGGCAGAGCATCTGGCAAATAGAAGTTTAGAATTCACATTTAGGAAGCTTTATTAGATAAGTGAATAAATGTTGGTATTCATCCGTATACTTTGCTTTCTGATGGAAATTGTAATCTTAATTATTTAAATCTTGGTAAGCTAATAGAATTGGGCAAGGAGATCTTCGAAGCCCAGAGAAGTACCCCATTAGTCCATTACTTAGGTTTTTATTTTGTTGCAGATTTTATTCTTGTGGATGTCTTCTTACAATAAAAAAAGTTATGTAATTTTTCGTTAGGAAGGTACGTGCAAGGAGTATCTACATTTTTAAAGTGAACCTTTCATTGCTCTTAACTGTTGCTGTTATAGAGTTTGTATCTCATTATATTATTTATATTTAAATTAATGTCTTTTTTAAGCATAGCTTTATACTATTGAACTTTTTTACTGTCATTCTTAAATGTACATCAATTTTCAAGTGCAAAGCCGTTGGTGTTATTCTTAAATTAATAAATCTTTTTCAAACATAGCTTTATACTATTTAATTTTTTTATGATCATTCTTAAATGTTTATCGATTTTCAAGTCTTACGCAAAACCTTGATTTTCTTACTTTAATGCAGAAATGCGTGTGATTTTGGTCCCTCCAGCGTTGTATCCAGATAAATCAATTGTGTTTTGCTTGAGTTTATAAAATTAAAATTAAATTCAATCAATATATAAATAAGACAAGAAAATCATTTAATCTATAATTATAATTTTTAAAAATAATTTAGTTTATTATTAAACATTTTACTTTTAACCTCTCATTAATCAATTTTCAAATTTGCTCCCCACTACTTACATCCTGCGGGGTCCCTGCCTCTGCATCCAAAAACAAGGAAGAACATACATATTTTCTGTTGATTACTGTATTCTCACACATGAATTTCAATGACAAATTGTATTTTTTTTTTTGGTGTGACTAGTGCATTAAAACCTTACCTCTCAAATATAAGTTAAATAGTAAGCATTTTACTTATTAAATCACATTCACCCAGCAACCATGCCAACAACACATGGAAGCTCTAAACAAGAAAACAAGAGTAATTGGCCTAGGCTTGATTTTACACAACCAAAAGCAACTTGCCCGCCATTCTTTCTACACGTCTATCCTTGTTAGTAACATTTGTAATTCTAGGCTGACATCTATAATGTCACTGTAACTTGTGTTTCAAATTGTCACAGTATCTTCTATGATGCTATCAGCAACAGCATATGGGTTACTAATAAACATAGTGTTTCCAGCTAGCATGGATCTCGAAGTGTAATAGATGAGTGAAGAATGAAATTGTACATATAAGATTAGCACTTAAAAGGCATCCTCTGTTGATGACATACATGATATCCTCTGGAATCACTATAGAAATGTTACACAGAAAATTTGACACCTTCGTCATCAGCTGAAGTACCCTTGAAAACAACCAGCTTCCCCTTCTGTTCTAAAAGTTTCAAAGCGCGGTTTAAAACAATCCGGTCTATCCCATGAAGCTCTGCAGTACAGAAAGTTAACGAATTAGAGTCGATTCTAGCCAGAACACATGCTAGTAGTAGGAACTTACTACAATGTCTTGATAACAAAAAGCTTTAAAAGGTAAAAGGATAATTGGTGAGCTGGAGTGTGTCTGTGTGTGTTGTGGGCAAGGCCAAAGGTCTGAACAATTTTTGCAGCAGAAATGATGGTATACACAAGCATACAAAAGGTCGCTGAATAAAATGTGAATATCTTTTCTGGCCAAGAGGTGAAGGTTCAAAAGGCACAATGACTAAGCAATTTATAATGCTTATATTCCCAATTGAAATATAGAGATTGAGCATTGAGTAGGATATTCACGCTAAATATGCCATCTAGGATTATATCATGCTATTCGAAAGCAAAATGACATATATTTTAAATTCATCCAGAGGTCGCCATTCAAATACAATGCAACTATCCTGATGCAGTCTGCATCAGGATGCAGCCAAAAGACTAGGTAAGTCTAATTTCTGGGTGGAACATGACACTAAAAATGTCATTTATCAATAGCACCTATTGATCACTTGGTGTTGATTTGACTGCATATCAGCTGCACTACAAGCCATATCTACTGACAAAGCTCTAGAGTACAGAGGTTACCTTTGCAGCTTCAGTTATGGTCTATATGTGCTTGTGGCCGGGAATAGATTGATACCACTTACTGACAGGTTTAAATGGGTAGTATGCAATTTCAGAAGAACCATATACATGATGCTTGTCTGATATAGTAATTAGAATCCTCAAGTCAAATAATTGATTATAGCATTTTTGAGATATGTTCAGTTGCACTTTTTGAATCTTTCAATAATCAATTATAGGAAATAAGTCCAATTAAACAAAAAACTACTTTGAGTAACTTTTATTTTAATCAGGAGAAAGAGAAACATTTAGATTTGTACCCATATTATTCTCATTTTTTTTCTTTTATCATCATTGTCGTTTTCAGTAATTTGATGCTAAAAAGTGATTTTTCTATACATCATCTTAACAAGAATAGATTATATATAATCAATTATAAAAAAATATTACCAAATGTAAAATAGATTATATATAATCAATTATTCTATCGCTATACCAAATGAGTCCATATACTATTACAAAAAAAAAACTTGTGCAGGTGGGGAGTACAAAAACATAACTTCTACAAGTGGGGAGTGATGGAGCAAAAGAACACAGAACAAAAGTACAAAATAATAATAATAATAATAATAATAATAATAATAATAATAATAAATAGCATGCATAAAAAGGAAAAAAGTATTTGTTTTTTTTCTTTTTCCCTCCTCTTTTGATGGAATATACAAGAAAAGTTGTTAATTAGAAATATCAAGAGGTGAGAAGTTTTAAAGAGAAGATCTGTTAAGATGTGAGGATAAGAACTCTTCAAATGTCCTACACCTCTAAAAATCTACATAGAGCGGAGGTTCATTTATTTCTTTTCTATTTTGAGATCGTTCCATGCTATACATATCCATATTCACTTGAAAGTTTATATCCAGCTGAATCTTGTCATATCCAAAAGCCTTTTTCAAATAGGTCTCAGACATATAAAAGACTACCTGTTCCCAGAGATTCAGTTCCTGTGCGTATTTCCTCTATTGTCACAACACTATCCTCCAACCCGTTATCTTTCACCTAATCAATAAGAAAGCAAATTATTTCATTCAAAAAAAGGAAGCAGATTCAGTTATAATGCAATTAATTACCACTTGTGTATGGTGATTATCAACACAATAATCTCAACATACAAACTGTATTATGATATCAGCCCAATCTTGTATCCGATGCCATAGGATAAGACATTTTCTACGTCCTTTGTCCATCCATTCTGCACGCCCTGATAAATCAGAATGACACTTTAGGAATTTTCTCTAAGCCAATCATAAGAATTATAAATCCAGCAACTTGACAACAAACCTTCAGAAACTAAAGCTGAAAGGAATGCTTCTCGAGCTTCATGACTGAGAGTTCCTGCACTATCCACAATCAAAATACTATGCATATGGTAGACTGGGGAATATATGCAAGCCAAACAACTACAGAAGCAAGAGGAATACCGAGCTTACTTTCAATCACAGGATTTGAAAACAGGGGAAATTCTTCTTCAAGCCCGATTACAAATATCTTTTGTGTTTTGCAGTAATCTAGAATAAGCTCTTTCCATAGTTGTACCTGCTTCTCTCTAGTGTCCCTTACTGGCTGCAAACTGAACAAATAAATAAATAAAAATAAAAGTTACAGAAACACAAATTTCTGATTGCCAAACATCAGTCAAAAAGATAACACACTCATATCTAAGTGTGAAGAATGATTATTATGATTTCTGAGACTAGTCGACAAATTTCAGCTGCTAGAAACCAACTCGTCGCCATAAAATCTCAAGTTTTGTACAGAAACCTAAAAAAATTGCCAGGCCTTACAAACCAAATAAATTAAATACAGCAGGAAATGGAGTTACGTGAAGTATGGAGGGTAATTGAAGAAGTGCGGTAGCTTGAAGTCACCCAGTTTCTGCATCTCTGCAAAATTTAATATAATGAAGCTAAGGGAGTTCATAATAGTAAGGGGAAAAAAAAAGTGGAAATCTTCCAGACAGCGAGAATCACACAGAAATTACTTTAACAATTGACGATGATGATCACGCGGTGCCAAACTGAGAGAAATTTGTGTGTATATGACAGAAGAAGAAATTACAGAAATCTGAACTGTGGGTTTTTCAAAGAGAGATGGATGGGTTGGGATCTGCCGCGGACAGATCCAGGTGGTGCTGGAACACATTCACGTGGGTCCTATTAACATGTAACTGCTGTATTTGGGATTTGTTGCGTGGACTGGCGATAATAGATTAAAATTTTAAATTTTTTACTAAATAAATTACACTAACTCTTTTAAAATTTGATGTTATTATATTTATATTTTTTTATTTTTTAAATATGCATTCATGTCTCTCATTTTTTTTAACATGAGAGGTGAATGAATGTTTAAAATAGAGCAAAAAAAGATGAGTAAATATAAAAAGAAAAATTAAAATATATTTTTTAAAAATAGGAAGGATATGAATATAATTATACTTAATTTCAAAAGAAATGAGTGTAATTAATTCTTTTATAAAATAATTTTGAAAAATATAAAAAATTTACAAAAATTATAAAATTGTGTTCTTATTTGTATGTGTATATATATATATATATATATATTTATGGCCTAAATAAGAAATTATTCCAATTTTCCCCGGAAAAAATAATTTTTATAGTAAATTAACAATTTAATTTCTAAAAAGATGCAAGGAGTCTTTATGTAATCTCTAAAAAATTTTTAGTATCAATTTAGAAGAGATGTTTTCAAAAATAAATGATTCTTTATCAAATAACAAAAATGAAGCCAACGGAATTTTTATTGTAACAATTTAAATTTTGATGTATCAATCCAATTTTTTTGTTGACCATATAAAATGTTGCCATAAAAAATGAAATTTAGATCCAATTAATTGTAGTTGCACATGTCATTATTTAAATACGTGGGATCTGAATTTCTATAAATCCTACATAAATGTGATCATAAAAAATGAAATTTAGATCCAATACAGTAATTTCACCAACTACAATTATTGCATTTAATCATTTAAATATGTAAGTCCTGAATTTTTAATAGATCCCACACAAATTAAAAACCACTTGCAATAACTATAATCACAGATACTACAGAAGGATTTTGAATCCTAAAATCTAACATTATACATCTTTTCGCAACAATCCTGCTCACCCTATTTAAAACAATAAAAATAGAGATATAATATATAAGAACTATTTTAACAAAAGGTAAAGGATGAGCTCATCCAGTGAACCAAACATTCAATTAATTACTAAATAAACACAATGTTATATATGCTTATCCGTGTTATTATCAATCCTAGTTGGAGAAAGGATGATTTTGAATCATTCTTAAAAGTATCTGAGCTAAACTAAAAGTAAAAAGATCAGGGTGAGATATAGACAAAATAGTTCATTAGTCTGATCTTTAATTTCTATTTTGTAATTTTTTTTTTCTGGGTTACACTTTGTGATCTCGTGTTGGTGTTAGGAGTGCAGTCCGTAAATCTAGAAGAGGTGCAGGCAATACTGCTATCATCCTCACTCTCTCTTCTGTAATCCGTCAGTTTAAAATTATGACATTTTTGTTCTCATTTCATTTCGTGTTGAAGACTGTTACAGATATCTAGTGAATTTGGTTCAAGCTTGAATCAATTGCATCTCAAACCAATTCACTATTCCTGGGACGTGCAGTGACCTATGTTGCACGGATACTGGTACGCGGACACGGGAAAACGCGGATACGAACACGGGGATACGGTATTTTCAAAAAATATAGGACACCGACGCATGGAGAATACACATAAATAATAAAAATATAAGGATACATTTGTAAATATTAAAAAATATTATGCTTATTTATAAATATATACATATATTATAATTATTATTTTTTTATATGAAAATAAGTATTCATAATATTAAATAACAGGGCATAACAAATAATAATCTAGAAATCGAGCTTGACACGCTTGTTGAAATAGAGAATGCGTGTCCGAACTTTTTAAAATTACGGACATGGCCCCGGAATCGAACTTTACACGGGTGTCGAAATAGAGAACAGTGTCCGAACTTTTTAGAATTACGGACACGGCCCTGACACGTTTCGTGTCGGTGTCAATGAGTGTTGATGTTGGAAACGTTTCCGACACGCGGATACGACTGCTATATGAAGTGTCAGTGGGCAGTGACAAAACAATGGGAGTATAAGTTCACTGCCACCCATAACATCAGCAACTTATATCTTCAATTTGTAGCTGCAACATGATCGATTAATTTGAAATGCGATTTATAAATAAACAAATTGTTTTTTATTTGAATTTTGAGGTTGATCATAAACTTTATATAATCAATCAAATGGAGGGTAGTTCATAATCAGTTCTGTACTCTAACTGGTAAAAGTTGACATTTTTTCAATCAGGGTTTCTTCTGCTGCTGGGAAAGTGTTGATGACAGGGGGTTACCTTATTTTGGAGAGACCAAATGCAGGACTTGTACTCAGTACAAATGCCCGGTTTTATGCAATTGTGAAACCACTTTATAAAGAACTAAAACCCGATAGCTGGGCACGGGTGGGTTACTTTCCTCCATATCTTTTATTAGCTGTATTTGCATTTGATTTATGGTGATGTTGCTTCCTGGATACTTAGTAGTGTATCTGTAATGCTGTATTGAACTGGAACGAAAGAGCAAGTGAGAAATATAGCAATTTGTATAAGAAGTTGCTGTTTGTTCACAAGAAACTGAAAATGAAAGAATTTCCAAGGTCCATCTGAATGCATGCAAAAGACCATTTCTAGGCTAATGTGCCATACTTGCTAATAATAAGGAAAAACAGCTGACCTGAAGCAACTTCAAAATAAATTTCTTCTTTTTGGCAATGTAGACTGCTCTCATGAGTCATGAAACTCATGACATACTTAAGAGTCGATTCTGATGAATAGCTGACTACACGTAGCATAATGTATTATATCATCATCCATTTTACCATATGCTTATTTCAATTTCATGCTAATAGGTTTATTTGGTGTTTGCATCAACCTGTAATAGTCTTCCTTCATTTACTGCTGTCCATATTCGTGTAGTATAGTTAGCCTGGTGCTGAATCATGTGGTTCCTTGTTGCTTGTGCAGGCTTGGGCAGATGTTAAATTAACATCTCCGCAGCTCTTCAGAGAAGGCATGTACAAACTGGCACCGAAAAATCTTACAATCCAATGTGTTTCTCCAAGGCAAGTGTTATTTGTTACATTGCTTGTTTTCTGGAAATTTAATTGAAAATATCTACTTTGTCCTCCAGTGAAACTTTTCCCATTTACCACTGTGGAACAGAAATGCTAACCTCATAGTTAGCTGCTGAGGAATAATCTGTTGTATAGAAATTTTTTGTGGTCTAATAGGGATGAAGAATTTTATATTCCTGCTTCTTCACTAGCAAAAGATTGAGTGCTGCTTTAAGTGAGGCTTACTACACTTGGTTTATAATTCCAGTGAAATGAGAAATCCTTTTGTGCACATGCAGTCCAATATTCTGTGGCTGCTGCATATGCAATATTTGACAAGGATAAGAAGGACTTCTTACTTAAACTACTTTTAAGAGGTAATATATGATTTATGTTTCTACTCACCTCCATCCAAGAGAAAAGAGTTTCAAACTTCTAATTCTCTACCTTGAGTAGACTTGCAGGTCTTGACATCACAATTTTGGGTTGCAATATTTTTATTCATACCGGAACTGGGTAATGTACCCTCTTTCTGTCTTCCATACTTTCTTTCTGCACATTATCATCCGGTATCATTTTTTGTCTGTTTGTAGTAATTTTTTTATGATTTTTATTTGAAATTGCATTTAATGTCCATTATTTCACTACTAACTAGAATAACCAACTTCTGCTGTTTCTTTTGAAGATATATTTTTAGGTTGAAATCTCAAACTTAAACTTCCTATTTTTACCCTAATTATAAGCCTTTCTCCTTAGACCACTGGGGAAGTCTGATTGTACATGCTACATATTATTCAAAAGCATAAACTATGGCATTCTTTTGCTGATAAATTCTTCTGTAGATTGAAGGACATGGACTCCCTTTGAAACCAGAATCACTGGCCACCCTTCCAACTTTTAGCTCCATAACCTTCAATACTGAGGAAGCCAATCGAGGAAATTGCAAGCCTGAAGTAGCTAAAACTGGGATTGGGTTCATCTGCAGCAATGACAACTGCTGTAGTTTCGGCTTTACTTCATTTCCTCAGAGTCGTAAAGCTTTCCTCATCTAAGATTCTCAGGAAAGGAAGGATACTGTAGATCTTGATTTCGTGCATAAAATAGCTCAAACTTCTCAATGTGTTGCACAAGGGAAAGTAGGCAGTGGGTTTAATGTCAGTTCAGCATTTATGGCAGTCAGTGCTGTGTGCGGTTTTCACCAGAAGTGATTTCTTCTGCTCAGGTCTACCCAACCCCTTTCCTGTGCTTATCTGTGTATCTCTGTGTGTAGCTTGTTAGTTGAATTGTATGTTAAGCAACAAGTTCAACCCTTAAACTGATAGAATAAAGAGATAAAGTATTTGGACTGATCTTGCAAGTCTGCTGAGAGTATATCAACTAAACATCAGACTGCCACAATGAACCTGGGTTTTTTTGCCTTACATTTGGAGTTCATCTCTAGTATAATGGAGACTCGTATTCAGTAGGTTCTAGAAAGGCTAGTGACAATTAGGTTTTCATAAGATATGGCATTCATTATGAATTAAAGTCAGTCTTGTTAGGCAGCAGCTGTAACATGGGCCATGGCACCATATTCCTTACTCAGGGTTTCATTTTGATGCAAAACCAACTCTAGATGAATCCAATTGTGTTTTCAGAACTGATCCTTGCTGTTGGCCCCATAATTTTAGATTACTGGGTTTTACGGAAATAATTACTAAGATGCTTTTGTTGGTCATTCTATGCACTGACCAAATGTCACTTCAAAATTCCAATTGGTGTATTGAAGAAACATCAATAACTTCATTTTCTTGATTTTGTTGACATTGCAAGTTGCAGGAAACGGAATACCTTTACCAGATTCTAAAAGGAAAATGGGACCATGAGAGAATTGAGTTTTCTCTGCCACCCTTGATGAATCTTGTAAGAAATTTATATTCCCGTGTGTTGGTATTTATGAGTTTGTCCAGCTTATGGTTGTAGGCATTTCTCGCTGATCTTTGCTTTTTTCATCATTCTTATGAGAGTGAAGAATTATGCATGATTATAATATATTCTGCTCTTGGTTTCTGTTCATTTGGTTATATGGAATTCTCCTCCTTGTTTCAACACTTATTCCTCCAGGATTTTTCAAGTTAGTGTTCCATGTATTGGAGCCTTTCTTCGCTCTATTCCACATATTGGGCTTTTGATGACGAAAGTCGTCCTGCAAATATTATTTCCTATGGTCCCACCTTTTATTTGACACTTCTCTGAGAGATTGTGACTTCTCATTTTTGTAACCAGGTTCTGCTGTTATCTGTGAATAAAGTATAGTAAGTGATAAAATTACGTGAAGATATGATAATCTTGTGCCTTTCTCACTACTTCAAGAATGGATTTACTGTAATCCAGGGTGACCACCTTTCTATACAATCGCACCTAATGAAAACAGATGATACTGCTTTGCCCATCTTGAAAGCTTGTCCCCTCTGTCCCTGGTAAGATACATGGATTAATTTTATGGTCAATTTCATCATCATCTTCAACTGGTAAAAAATACAGATTAACTTGTTTAGCAAGTATCTGAGGACCTTTTTCATATCATTTATCCACTTCTTGTTCTTTAAGCAAAAAAAGATGTCAATTGTTGCGACTGGTGAACTATCTCTTGGCAACACTCTTTCTCTCTCTCTCTCTCTCTCTCCATTTCCTCTACTTTCCTTTCACAACATTTTTTGACTTTTTCATGTTCTTTTGTGAAGCATATGGATTCTCTTGCTCTTTTTTGTTATTCTTCTAATTTCAGTTACTAGGAGAACCAGGAACCGGTGGATCATCCACGCCATCAATGGTTGGTGCTGTCAAAAAGTGGCAGAAGTCTGACCCGGAGAAAGCCCTGGAAACATGGAGAAGGTTGTCAGAGGCAAATTCAGCGCTGGAAACACAACTTGTTAAGAAAACTGGCAAAGGAACAACGGGATGCATATAAAGGTGTGATTAACAATTGTGGCAGGCTCAGATCAGACAAGGTACTACTTGAGCTCATTTCTGTTTTTTTATTTTTTATTTTTTATTTTTTTTAATAAATAGAAGCAGCTTCTAAAATCAAATTTTATACTTTTTGGCTTTTCTCACTGTTAGATCCAGAAAACTTATTGGATTCTTGTCATTTTATTAAAATAAAATAAACTTCTGCACAACTCTTTTTAACTGCATATGCAGTCTGCTACTGTTGACACTTCTGTCTTGGCGGTGAGTGTCGTTGATGTTACATACTATCTTCTAATCTTCCTTCTTGTTTATGTTCTTTTATGTTGGCATTTGAAATGCCAATTCGGTGGCCAGTGGATAGAGCAAATTTCTGAACCTAACAAAGAAGTAGTTATTAAAGCACTGCTAGGAGCAAAAGGGGCTATGCTTGGGAATAGATATCACATGCGCATAGTGGGTGAGGCTGCAGGTGTTCCAGTAAGTTCATTTGACTCAATTGCATATTCTTATTATGTTCGTATGTTATGGTTTCCTTGCAAAAATGTGAATCCAGGTAGATTGTACATATATGACTGACTAATCATTAGCATTACAAATTCATGCTTAAAATAGTTGTGATGTTGCCGTATCATTTACCCCGCCTTGAGGCGCTACAGATCTTGGTTTCTTTAAAAGCATAATAAGTAAAGATTAAGCTAAATTAAGTCATAAGTAGTCTTATGAGTTGCAAAATATGCAGATTGAACTAGAATCACAAACACAACTTCTAGATACTACCATGAACTTGGAAGCAGTTTTATTGGCTGCAGTTCCGGGAGCAAGAGGATTCGGTGCAGTGTTTGCTATTACATTGGGAGATTCCAGCAACAATGTGACAAAAGTGTGGAGTTCACAAAATGTTCTTGCCTTGCTTGTTACTGAAGATCCTCGTGGTGTTTCGCTAGAAAGTTCTGAGCCTCGCACCAGTGAAATCACATCAGCTGTGTCCTCAATGCATATTGAACAACCTCACTTACATCACTTGTATATTGCTAATCGCTTCAAAATCCTTGCGTGGAATGTGTGTTTTAGACCAGGTGAATTAGTTTCTTTTGCATAAGAATAATTTGAGTGAATGATGAACAAGCTTCTTGTCTATAGTTTATGTGGAAATAGTACAATAAGAAAGCTGCACAACCTCCATTGTGTCTGCATTTCTAGATAAAAGGTGATCTCTGTGACCCTCCCTGTCTTCCATAGCCAAAAGATATCAAAGGAAAATTTTTGTATTAGACTGAAAATCAATGGCAAATAATCTTTTTTAGATATCAGTTGCAAATAAATTTTTCTAGAATAGATAAACCAAATCAATAGAATTAAAATTAGAGGTCTAGGAGTGCATTTGAAAACACTAATTTGATGCTTAACTTAATAAATTCAAGTTTAGAATTGATTTATTTGTTTGAATAATTTGTTCAATTAGATTTTATTTGTTTGAATAATTTGTTCAAATTAAATATTAAATTATGTGAAAATTCACATAATTTGTTTAGCAGCAATTTCTTAGTTGAATATGTTCAGTAACTATTCCAATTTTTGGAAGATGTTGTTGAATAAATATAACTAATATTATCTCTCTTTTTCGTGATAATAATTAAATATTTCATATATAACACATTATTAAGTATTTGGTGTATAGAATTTTTAAAATTATAACAAAAAATAATCTAGAAATTATAAAAAAAATTAACATTTTATTATAATTTTTTTAAATTATTAATTAAATTTAGTGTTTAAAGTAAGAAATTATTTAAATGTTATAAATTTAATACTTAATGAATTTAACATCTAAAATTTAGTACTTATTTTTAGTATTAAAAGTTATAGCATAATTAATCAAATATATCCTAAACAAAAAAGTGAGCATACTAAATGATAATTTCTTTTTTAAAAGGGTAATTCTATAGGAGTATTTTCATTATTGGATTATTTTTTTTTCAAATTCTAAAGAAAACGATTCAAATAAAAACACAAATCTCAATGAAAAAAAGGGAATCCAATGGGCATTTGGTTCATGGATTTTTTCTCATATTCTCAGAAATATTTTAAGGGAATATTATATTTCTGTGTTTGGTTCAAAGTTAAAAAAACATTTATCCAAGAATGTGAACATTCTCTAGAAGTTTTTAGTCTAATATTCCCCCAAAATATTCCCACTAGGAGGTGGGTATCTTAAATTTCTATAATATGAGAATATTTTAGTAATATAAAAGGATTATTTTTCCCACCCTTCTACTGAAACTTTGCCATCATCACCACCTTAATCCACCATCACATGTCGTCATTGACCACCATTAACTATTGTTGACTATCTCAATCTATCATCACCTATCGCAGTTGACTACTGTCCACCACCGTCCATCATTATTTACCACCACCCATCGTCTTTGACCATAGTACACCACCACCCACCGTTATTAATCACTGTCCATCACCTATTATTATCATTAACTGGTTAACTTTTTCAATGTTGATCACTTAGTTTCTGATAAGAATATTTTTTGTAATATAACAAGATTTATTAAATATACAAACTAATTAAAACATAGTATTGTAATATCGTTAAGAATCTTTTTAATTAAACTACACATAATAATATAACATTTCCATGAATCACATTCTTGGGAATGATAGAGTTTCTGAAGATGTATTGCTCTGTGAACTACACATCATGTTAAGAGCTTGAAGTCTATGTAGAATTACCCTTTTAAAAGAGAAAAATTTTCTAATAAATTTAAAATTAATTGCAAATAATTTAACCAAATCAATAGAGTTAAAATTGGATTTCTAAATAACATAATGACATTCAATAATAGAGTTCAAGTATACATATAAATAATTGAGATAATTGTTTCTTTCTCTATTTGATTGAAAATGAGTTACAAATAATTCTTTCTTTAATAGATAACTATTTTTAAAAAATAAACTTTTTAGCTAGCAGGGTTGGTCGGTGAAGTGAGATAAGTAACTTGCAAACACAATAAGGTTAGTCGTATATGATGGAAATGGTCGTCGAGCACACTTCGACGATTAAGTCAATATTTTAGCAAAGTTTTAGTGTGTAGAAAATGATTTGAGAAGGGGGATTCTTGCTAGTATATATAGGTGTTGAACATGCCAATTAGCATGCCCTTGGACAAATGAGGTCTTACCACGAATCTATAGTTTATTGGTAATGTCAGCGAGAATTTCGCTAAGCAGTTGCTAGTGTCACATTATTTTGTCAAGTATTAGTTTAGCAATTGGTTCAAGAAGTTCTCAATTGATTAAGTTTTTGTGCCTTAGGTCACTTGACCAAGCAAGTTAGTTAATTGGCTTGAGGTAGCTTGTATCAAATGCTAATTTTTTACCTAGCCTTGATTGATCGGTTACTAGTTGAACGACCAGAGACCATAGGCTATTTTAGGCTATGTCATTTGTTCCTTCTCAACAGGCGACATGATTCACTTGCATAGCCCTATGCGACTTTACTTCTTTCTTTCCTCTCATCCTTTTTTTTTTAGTTGATGCCTTCCACTGTTACGCAATCGCCTTTTTTCAATTATCCCTTCCTTGATCTTTGCTCATTCTAATTATTGTTTTTTTTTTTTGAAGGTGGCTTTTGACATTGTGTTTTTTCCCTTTCATGTCTGTTAGCTTAGGCGACCTTGTCGATCTCTCATCAAACCTTGATTCTTCATTTGACCTTAGGGTTCACTTGAAGATATCATTTACCAGTTTGCTTGTCCCTCCAAACAATCATGGTTGATCAACCCTATGACAAGCATGGATAGGAACAAGTTTACTTGATTGATGCTACCCCTAACAACTTACAAGATGTAAACTCGAATGTTAAATGAATAGCTGCTTCCATTGAATGGCAAATCTCAACGTGATTCAGGAGTAAAGGTCCACATTCAAAAAGAGTCTATTGAATGGATTATCTTGGAGCTTGCTCAAGAGGATGAATGGGCATGTAGTTTTGACACTTCCTCTTTTGTAATGTTTTATAGCAATGTAGCTGACTATTTTCATGTCTGCCCCCTTTCTATGCTCTTCAAAAGAATGTCCTACAGACCATAAATGTCAGCCCCTCATAGTTGACCTAGAATGCTTGTACCTTCCTTTTCTGCTTTGAAGTTTTGAGCTTTTGGCTTTGACTTACCCCTATAGTAGAGTCATTCTTCTTCTTTTTCACACATTCCCAATAGAAAGTTAGGGGTTGGATGCACTTTCTTCAGTGCCCTAACTAAGTTTTTATAAAGAACATATTCACTAGCATTTGTACATAGAACCCCTCTTTCTTTAAGGTTCGAGTAGTAGAGAGGTTCCACCTATTCTTTCTTTATGATGGAGAGCCACTTCACCTTTCAAAATGGTCCAAACCTACCAAACTACCTTGGGGACACTCCTTTGAAGATCTTTTAACTGAAGACCAATATCTCATCATTTAGTTGTTAGCATTAGGACTGTTTGACACCTAATCTATGCTTCACATGTGCCTTCCCTTTATTTTTACTGTTGTTGTTTGACTCCACCTTCCTAACCTTCATGTTTATTGCTTATGGATTGCTAGTTAAAACACAAAGTGATAGAGATTCATCGTTCAAAGATGGATATTAAGTGCATAGCTGAGATTCATGCCCAGGCCTTAGCTAAAAATAAGCCAATAGTGCCTCCAACTACTCAACTTGAATCAACACCACCTGTTGACATAGCATGTTGCTCCCTCCTTTGATCAACTTGAGAACAATGTAGTGACCTTTGAAAAAAAGGCTTCGAAAATCAATGAAAGAGGTTAAAGATCTGACTTTTCCTATGCTTTGCTTTGGGTTTAGAGAGGCCATTCGCCAGATTCAGCATTTCAACGCTGGCATGATGCTCGATCTGATGAAGATCAATCGAGACAAGACTTTAGATGAGATTTTGTAGGGCCCACCTAAGGAGTAAATTGACACAAGTGTGTCTTCGATGGCCTTTGCTTGGTCCATTTTGTTATTACTCCACTACTATTGTCGTTGCTGTTGTTTATATATATATATACATGTATGTATGAAATAGGTTGAAAACCTTATATGACATTTGTATCGATGTCCTTTTCATGTAGTTCTTTTCTGCATCTTACTGAACAACTTTATTATCTTGGAATCAACTATCTTCCCATTTGAACAAGCCTCCAATAGGCTACCTATTACTTTATTGGATGAGCTTTTTACTCCTTGTTGGGGAAGTTGTTTAGTCATTTCTTGGCATTAGAATGCTGATTGATATGCTTAGAAAACTTCTTCCCTAAAGCACTTGAGGCTGCTAAGGTATTTCTTTTTCTAAGGACCATTGAGATTCCCAAAGGGTTTTCTTTCCCAAGGCACCTTGGAACTCGGGGGAACCATATTCTCATCTCTATTATTCTTTTAGAACCCTAATGGTTATTGGATCATCCAACAACCTTTTATAAAAGCAAAGTAAGCTCTTCCTGGTGATACCTACCACACTTTACCTTGGCACGCCTTGCTACTTTTGGATTGCCCCTCTTTTCTTGAGTGTCTTTCTCTAACTTTTGGAGTCTTCTTTTTGTTTAGTGAGTTTTATGTTGTCTTATATGCTTCTGGCCTTTTGTTTCCTTATCCATCTAAAAGCACTAGGATTAGAGTTTTTTTTTCTTTTTTTTTTTCATGACTGTGCTTCTTGTGACTATGCTATTTTTCCTAGACTTATCAGAAAAAACTTGTATTTTGACTATGTATTTTACTTTATTTATAAATTGCCCTATGGTTCGACATAACATTCAAAGATGGATCTAACACAATTAGTAGGGACCCTTATCCTAACTTAGTCAAGACAAAAGCCCTCTACCTCATTATTCATTTAGATTAAGTTGGTGCCTATAGTGATTGTTATAGATGATTCTTCCCTTAATCAGGCTAAGTCTTCCTCTGTTTGCACCCAAGTGTTAACTTTATGTAAGCAAAAGGCCTCCATGGTGAATTTAGCTAAGAGCCAGAAAAGTAGCTCTTCTACTAACTTAGATGATGAGTACAGGGCTTTTTTGTTTGACCTTTCAAAGCTCGATGATGGGAATAAGCCTCAAGAGAAACTTTTTGAAGAGCTGAAGAAAAATTGAAATTCCATTTGAACTTATTTTACTATTATGGCTTGTTGCTATTGTCCTTTTATGTAAAGAATTTATGCCTTTTCTTTTGTTTCTGACATTGTCTTTATGTGCCTCCAACGAGCTTTGTTATCTTTAATGAATCGTTAAATGACTAAATGTACACTGGCCTTTGATTAACTCGTTTCACATTCATTCATATGCCATTGTACGTGAAATTGTTTGATAATGTTATGGAACTTGCCCAGGCACTCGTTTTGTACCAAGGGATCTACTTGGTCTTTTGATGGTGCCAAAGGATCTACTCATGCTTTATTTATACCAAGGGATTTGCTTGGATTTTAATCATACCAAGGGATTTGCTTGGATTTTAATCATACCAAGGGATTTGCTTGGATTTTAACTGTGCTAAGGGATTTGATTGGATTTTGATTATGCTAAGGGATCTGCTTGGGCTTTTGAAATACATATGGTGTAATTGGCATTTTCATTTCATTGGCTTGAATACACAATTAGACTTATACATAATATTTCCTCAAGTGTGTTGCATTCCATGTTTGGGGTAGAGGCTTCCTTTAAATAGTTTCTAGATGATGGGCCCTATTGAGAAGGCTTTCTTGAACTCTGAATGGTCTCTCCCACATAGCCACTAGTTTCCCTTCAGTTTGTACCTTCCACGGTCCATTTTTTTGTGATACTAAGTCTCCCTTCACAAATTCCTTAATCTTTACTCTTTTGTTCATGATTTGGATGATCTTTGCTATACACCTTTCATTTCAAAGATGAGTCATTTGTCTCAATTATCATATCAAGTTCCTCTTTTCTCCTTTCTTCATTCTTGCTACTCATACTGCTCCCTCCATTCAGAGCACTGTCCCAACTCTATTGGGAGCATAGCTCTGCTCTTATATGTAAGCATAAAAGGAGTTTCCCCCATAGCTAAATGCACAGTTGTTCTATAAGACTATAGAATACTTGGTAATTCCTCAACCCATCTTCCCTTGGCAACATCTAACCTTTTGTGCAGTCCATCAAGGATGATCTTGTTGACTAGCTTAGCTTGCCCGTTTGATTGAGGGTGTTCGATAGAAGTGAACTTTGGCTTGATCCCTAACCTTCATTTTAAGACATGTGAGATTTATACTTTCATAATATACGTATAAATATGAATATACCTTAGGTAGAACTCTTGAAAATCGCTACTGGTAAACTATTTTCCAATGTTTGATATGAGTACTGCAAGAAGGCTATACGAGAAAAAAGCTGTTAGTACTTTTCTTATATCAAGTTTTATATTTTTGAAAGTTCTACTTGCAAATGACATTTTTCCATACGAATTTTTGCACATTATTTGAGGTTATGGTTGTGAGGGGCTCTGCCTTTATCTATTTGGTAAAGTAATCCACTACCACCACCACATACTTTAATTAATCAGGAGTGACTAGGAAAGGCCCTAGCAGGTCCATGCCCTATTGGTTGAATTGCCAAGAAATAAAGACAGACATCTATTTAACTACCGGCTATCTCTATTTTTTTATGAACTTATAGATTTATCATAGTTTCGTACAAGTTCTAGGGCATCTTGTTTTATTTTTGGTGTAAAATACCTTGACCAAATGACTTTTACCTTGGTTGTCGCTCCTACTATATGAGACCTGCAAATGCCCTCATGAATCTCTCTTAGAACATAATTCACTTTGCTTGGACAGAGGCATCATAGTGACGAAAGGGAGAAACCTTTTTAAGTAAATTAACTAATTAATCATGAAAGATTCATAGTCTTGCAATTTTATCCTTAAAAGATTTGGTGACTCAATTAGATCCAAACATTTCAAAAAGTGGCTTTCTTAACTTCTTCCGTCAAGCTTGAAAGAAGATTTAACAGGCATTTAGTGTGACACCAATTACCTAGCATGTTGAGAAAGCCCTTATTTATGGGAAAACAACTTCATTTTCTTTTCCTAATGGTGCCAGTTCTTAGCATAAAGTGATAACGGTAGTGCATAAAAGATTTGCTTTTCAAAGGTGGAGGACCACATCAAAACCAAAGCTTTCCATTAATGTAAATCCTTTTATTATATTGTATTTCTTTTTTATTTTTAGGTTTTTTGTCTGTTGAAGAGTGGACTACTTATGATGTTTGCTTTTTATTCAAAAATCAATTAACATATAAAAATTACTTTTTATTCATAACTAAAATTTATTGTCATTGTTAAGATGTTGATTTGTGTGATGCTTTATTTATTGGTGTTATTTTAGTTATGATGTGTCAAGTCCCAAATTAGATGGTATAGGAATTAAGAGAAGTGGTAGATGATAAGTAGAAAATGTACTTGTAAAAATGATAGATTTTACCTCTTAAATAGTCATTAATTTGTGGTTTTTGTTTAACTTTTCCCTTAGTTTGTCAGTTTAGTTCTAGATACTGCTTTAGTTTGTTATTTGTATTTCAGGATGGTGAGAAGGAGTTCCAAGAAAAAGATTAAAAGATGAAGAACAAAGCGCACTTCAGTCAAGAGGAACCAAGGAAGAAGATATTAAAAGACCAAGTTGAAAGTGTAGAAGAAAGCAAGTGAGGAGCAAAAACCAGCATGGAACACGGCCTGGCCGTGTCCTGGGACACAGCAGTGTTCCATGCATGGCCGTGCAAGCCTTGAGCAAGATTAGCCCGAAACACGGCCTGGCCATGTCCTGGGACACAACCATGTTCCGCGCCGTGTTCCGGGCTTGGAAAAGTCTATATAAGGCCGTGCTTGAAGCCAAAGAAAGGAGATTCAATTTTAGTTTCTTTTAGGTCTTTTAGGTTTTAAGTTCTCTTGTTCTTTTAGGATTCCTAGTCTTTCTAAATAGGTTTTATAGCTTTCTTTACTCTT